>CM065392.1:35955000-36057500 GCA_033060915.1 Euryodendron excelsum | reverse complement strand
AGTTAGGCAGGTTGGCCAATGAAGGTCACAAAAAACCAAGTGTCAAAGAAAACTTGGTCCTATTTAAGATTGGGCAGGTCAGCTACACAAAGGCCACCACTTTTCTAAACAATGCTTAAAACCAAGACATGCCTTGGCCCTACCTAAGTTAAGAAGGTCGGCAGAAACAGGCTATCAAAATCAAAAGATAAATATCTTGACTCAGCCTGACCCAAATCTAGTAGGATTGGCCTAGTAGTAGGCTACAATTTATAAATTAAGACATTCATTTTCTTCGCTAAAACCAATTTTTTACCTAAGTCTAGCAGTTCGACGAGCGAATGGAAAACTTTTATTTTTCTAACTTATCTAGAATATTTCGTCTTTGGCAAGTTAGCCCAGGTGTTTGCATTATAAATTGATTATCTATAAAAAAAAATATATATATATATATATATGCACACAAAAGACAAGTGAAAAAAATGTTTATTCATAAAAAATCAAAATTACAAAATTGTGTTTATAAAAGAAAAAGGCCCTAAAACAACTCAGCAGTTGGAGGCTCGGCAAGGGGCAGAGTAGATAAATGCAACTTAGTAGCTGGAGGTTCAGCAAGGGCCAGATCAATCGGAGGTAATTCAGTGGTTAATGGCAAATCGGCTAGAGGCAGCTCGACATGATTGACTTTGTTAACTACCTCGGTTTCACGACCAGTGTTCGCCCCTCCACCTTGAGTGTCAATGTCCTCTTCATCCTCGGACTCCAGCTCGGCATCAGCCCAAGCAGGTATCTCCATCCAAAAGAAGGAAGATTTGTCTAGCTTTGACTTTCTCAAAACCAACGTCCAGCCGCCTTGAAAAACACCTTCAGTAATGTTCTTCACCTGGACCTCACAATGATCCTCGGCATCATCAAAGCCCTTGGTGTACTGAGCCTGACTATCCTTCTTTAGCCTCTCCACCTCTAGCAGGGACTTAGCAAGAGCAACCTTCTCCTCAGATCCTAACTTCTCAGCCTCGGCCAGCCTAGCTTTCAGATCGGCAGCCTCGGCCTTGGCTTCATCGAAATTTTTCTCTTTTTATTTGTAGCAAGCTTGTGTCTCTTCAAGAAGGACCTGCTGATCTTGAAACGCCTTGTGGAAGCCCCTAGCCTCACGATCTCTCGTATGAAAACTGCGTTACATGATTCTACAACAGGTTATTGTGCTGATCTTGCAAAGTGTCGAATTGATGCAAGATCCCCAGGCCCTGGATCGCTCCCTACGTAGGACCAAGAACGGAGAAAATCAAATAGGAAGCTCAACAAAAGTTTCGAACCAGAAGGAAAGATGGAAAAATATCTCTTACCACCAGCGACGAATGGACGACACCCACCAGCAGGTCCCCATTGTCAATTTCGCTTAACTCCTTGACATCTTTAGGTAGCAATATGGCCTGAAGAGCTTCAACAGCCACGCCAGCACAGTTGATGATTGAATCCTGGACGGTCATGGACCGACCAGTTGTTAGGGATTTATACTAAAAGACATGCTTTGTGTAATGGCTTTAGTATTTATTAATAAATTAGTTATTCCATTTTAATGAGAATCTGTGTGAGCAATGGTTGCATTGCGTTATTTATTTAATGATTATACATGTGTATCTCTTATTTTGTATAGTAGATGAATTGGTGTGTAGAGTACGGCTCACACAGGGAAGATTAGATCATTGGTTCTTATGGAATATAAGTTTATCGTTCATAGTATTAGATGAAATTAGACACACCTTCAGCAAGACTGTAGTATAAGGTTTTAATATGTATGTCTTGACTAAAGGGGACGGTATAGTTCCAACTCCTTGTACTAATACACTTTATGTGTATTGAACAGGACCGTGTTGAGGTAACTGTTTTTATACTGACTATATGAAACAATTAATACCTTATGATTATTATAAGTGTTTATACTCTTAATCCTAATATAATAAATAAACACGTGCATGTAGTGTTTATTATTTTGATTCGTAGAAGAGTGAGATTCTTTGTGGGTCAATAAACTTAGTGAGTTAGACAATAACATTACGTGTATGGTGAATATTAATTATTGATGGAATCCACGTCCCGGTATACAGATTGCTGATACCCCCTTGAGGAAGCTTATAAGTTTTGATTATATTAAACCCTGCAGGTGGATTATGAATCCGACATATCAAATAAATTAAGTAAAAGGTCTCAAGGGATTAAATAAGTTTATTAAATTTAATTGTCAGTAATTTAATTTAATAGACGGGTATCTGTAATCTTAACGTGGGGAGATAAATAAGTATTTAATAATATGAAGTTCGAAATATAATTCCTAGAATAACAGGGATTGCAATTATAATTTATTAGTGGTATAAATTATAATTTACGTAAATAAGAATTAATCCTTGTTAGAATAGGAATCCTTATTTACATAGAAAGCCCTAGTTATACTAATCTTGTGGTCCCTGTTGTAGAGTCTATATATACGCACTCTAAGAGCAACTATGGTTATACTTTGCTCATAATTGAGAGATACACGTTTTTGTGAGGAAGAGAAACCCTAGCAGCTGCAAGCCCACTCTCTCTAGAGCAAGATGTATACGATGGATACAGTAGAAGTTCGAAAGTTGAATTCGAGTAGTTGATTCGTGCTTGTTACTATTACTTGACTTGTGCTTGTTGCTAATACTTATTATTCGGGATGAAACTAGAGAAATCTCGAAGGTATGATTCTAATCACGTAGATTAGGCTATGCTAATCAGGTCAGAAGTTTTGGTAGTATGCGTATGCACTATAGCCAGGTCGTGGGAAATTCCACAATCCCCAGCACCAGCAACCTTCGGCCGAGCTACGAACTCCTCGGGCATTGGCTCATCCACTTTGCCTTTGCCTTTTGGGTCAATCTCCACCGACGTAGAAGGGGGAGTAACGAATTCCACCCTTTTTCCCTGAGCGGCCTCTTTCTCAGCAATCTTCACCAGCTTCGTCTTCCTCGCTCTTTCTTGGGGTTCTAAAGCTTCATCCAGTTCAACTACCTTAGGGATGGCAGAAGCTTCAATGCCGGATTGCGCGGCAAGAGGAGGAAGAATTCTAGTACCACCACCAGAAGCTGTGGTGGTGGCAGAGGATGAGGCCGCCCCTCTTTTCTTCTTAGAGGCCCTTCCTCCCAATGCCAACGACAGATCTAGCACTTTGGGAGTCATATCTCCTTCAGTAACGGTAGTTATGAGCACAGTAGCAAAAGCGGCAGGGAGCAGGGGTAATAATGCTGGATATTCACCGATCTCGTGCAAACTTCCCTCTGCCTTTTGTGTGATGACAATTGAGCCAACAACTCCATTTATCGCTGTGAAGGACTGATACCGAACTGGGTATCCTAATAAGACATAAGCAGCTCGCTTGATTCCGGCTAATGCCCCTTCACCCTTGTATGCCCAGGCGATGCCTAAAGCGTCTAACTCCCAAGAGTTCAGTTTCCTTGTCCCTGGCACCGAAATTTGCTGCAAAGAAAAAATAAAAGGGTGACAAGTCATAAATAGATGAAACTTCAAGCGGATAAGAGACAAAAAAATTTGTACCAGATTGGGGAAGAGGTGATCGACCTATTTTTTTCAGGACTTTGGGGCATCGAGCTGGTGGGGCAAACTCCACTAGGACATCCCCAAACTCCCAAGGGCCACTCATCCTAGCGTCAATCCCCTTCCCTGAGCTCGGAAGAAACTGAACCAACTGTCTGAGGCCAGTCTTAGCTCTAAAGTAGTACCTATGGTGGTCTGACCAAGCACTGTTCACCTCCACTGTCGAGTAGCAATAGTCGAACTCATAAAGCCGTAGGTTCAGACCCAACCTTCTATTCAACTTGATCATTCCCATCACTATCTTATACCCATTAGGTGCAAGCTGGATTGGAACGATCTTATAGTGATTGAGGACTTCAGTCAGAAAGGGGTGGATGGGAAAGTGGCGTCCTCCCTCGATGATGGCAACAGGAGGGAAGGGAGTCCCCTCCTCAGTTACTACCCAACTATCATCCCTAAGGCCGATTAACCTAATATCTACACTCGTCGAAAAATCGTATCGGGCCTTAAACGCAGCGATACTATCGAAGGATACAAGCATATTCCTAAAATGAGAGCCCATTGTGAATCAGGGGTGAAGACTCCTAGGGTTTACTCACTAGAAAAGCAAGAAAGAGGAGAAGAAGAATGACTTATAGAACAGCAATCTCCACGAAAGAAATAGATGCAAAATGGGAGATTGTTCTGCGTTCAATGGTTGGCCGAAACCCCTTTCGTCTGCAAAGAATGTCGAAGCGGCCACAACAGGTTTGGGTTAATCAATGGTCACGTCGCATTAAACTGCCTCTGACGGTTGACTTCATGGCAAAGGTCACGTTGCATGACTTTTTTTTTCTCAAATTATTTTAATGAATCTATCTTAATATTGTTTCAATTAGTTTGTTTCTCCATAACTGTAAGAACACATTTTTAAGACAAAAAATAACAAAACTACATAACTGTTTTAATTTATTTTTATAAATTTTGGACTCTTGCACACCCTATTCACTTGTCGACATTAATAAAATTATCATCTCCTCCAATAATTCAATAGATAGGCGACTATCATCTCCGACAATAATAAAAAATTGCATACCCATCGCACGTATCTACCCTCTAGTACATACTAAAAAGGTGACACGCACTATGTGCGTGTACTAAACTACACCCAATCATTTTTGCTACCACTAAATAAGTTACTAGTGGTTATTAGGTTTTGTAACCGTACAAAATGTGAGAAAGTGGGTTACGTGTGGATAGAAGGATACTTTATTACTTCTTTATCCTCAAAGTGATTCTATAGTAATTTTTTGAACCTTTTAAAATAATATCAGAAGTATAAAATAACGCTATAAATCCTTAGCAAAGCCCCAGTATTAGGCTTTTTATATTAGTATAGATATGCAGCAAATGGCATGCAATTTCTTTTTTGGGCCTAATTGTCTCTTAAATGGCAGATACATTCAAGCTGAAGGTTAAGCCTGGGAAGACTTACCTTCTCCGCCTGATCTACGCTGCACTGAATGATGACCTCTTCTTCAGCATTGCCAATCACACTCTCACTGTTGTTGAAGCCGATGCCATTTACCTTAAACCCTTCGAGACTCCGACACTTCTGATTACCCCCGGACAGATCACAAATGTTCTTCTCTCCCAATTCCCCAATGACATTTTCATCATGACTGCTAGACCATACGTCACCGGCCTCAGCACCCTCGACAACTCCACTGTTGCCGGAATCCTCGAGTACGAATCCAATGCCTCCGTGAAAAAGCTTCCACTCTTTAAACCATCGCTTCCTCCTCTCAATGACACTTCTTTTGCCACCAATTTTACGAAAAAACTTTGTAGTTTAGCCACTGCTCAATACCCTGCTAATGTGCCTAAAAAAATTGAAAAGCACTTCTTCACCGTAGGCCTAGGAACAAACCCCGTGTGACCAAAACCAAACCCGTCAAGGTCCCAACGGAACCAAGTTTTGAGCTTCTGTCAATAATATTTCCTTTGCAATGCCAAGCACAGCCCTCCTCCAAGCCCACTTCTTCGGGCAATCGGACTGTGTTTACAACCCCTACTTTCCGATCAATCCAATGCATTGGTTTAATTATACCGGCAATCCGCCGGACACTAGTGTGGAGCTAGTCACGCAGGATACAAGCATTCTTGGAGCTAAGAGCTACCCTCTCCACCTTCATGGATTCAATTTCTTTGTTGTTGGCTAAGGTTTTGGGAACTTTGATTTGAATAAGGACCCTAAAAACTTCAATCTTGTCGATCCCATCGAAAGGAACACGGTGGGGGTGCCCTCCGGTGGGTGGGTTGCCATCCGGTTTTTGGCGGACAATCCAGGTAGGGAATTAAGAGCACAATTAACAGAAAATTGATTTTATTCATTCATTCCAATGCTAATATATCACAAGCATATGCAACTATTCATGTAAAATATTGTCCTTGAAACAGTACAGGAATTATCTCCAATTAGAATATTTTTTAGTATGAAGGATTTTGAGGAGCAAAGGGAATTAGGATAAATTAATCTGGAAAGACAATGTATAGAGACATTGGCGTTTAAAAGAAACTTATTGAAAAAGAAAAACTTATCTTTTCCATAAAAAAATAAAAGACACTAAATTGTTTTCAACTATATGGGTTGTTAATAAAGTTGTATGTACATACTTATGTAGATCTAAGTGAAGAACTAAGCACATTCTATTTGAATTATGAATATCTAAATATATAAATAAAACATTAGGTAATGTTAATTATATAAACAGATTGTACAAAACTATCACGTGACTTATTTATATATATGGATTAGAAAACAAAAAACCCAATAATGCGGTTCCTAGCTCCAAAAATTCTAATGCCACATTATTGGGTATGAGTTTTTCCTATAAAAATTTTGTAGGCTTGCCATTTTTCTTACATTCAAATCTTCAGATTTTGATTTGTTCACTTACTTCTTGTGGTGGTAGGGGTATGGGTCATGCATTGCCACCTGGAAGTCCACACCAGCTGGGGAACCCTTTTTTTTTTTTTTTTGTCATTTCGGAATTCAACATGTTTGTATAAGGTGGCTGCAATAATGTTATTTGAGTATTACTAATTAATTGTTTTCGACTGTCTCTTTTAATATATTGCTAAAGCAAATATGGAATTAATGTTCCATAAGTTGTACACAATCTTAATCAGTGAAGTAAAACATGCTTGACTTGCCAGTGGAAAAAACTTCACCTGCAGAGTATACGTTGTAAGGGATCAAATTTCAAAATTAATGGGGAAATTTGTGAATTTCGCAATTTGTATATTATATATGTCAAGAACGATATATGGACTTGCATATTAATTAACAAGAAAGTTGCAAGGGAAATAAAACTTGAGAGAGATAAGAATTGTTAGAGGGAAGATTAAAAACATAAATCTTATCGGTGGAGATTTGTACATTAGGATAGGCTTAAGTCCTTAATTTGATTTCTAATTTATTATTTATTATTATATTATGAAAGTTTATATTTTTATATTTAAAAATAGCAACATAAAAAAACCCTTAAACCTAAATGAGTTGCATGTAATTGCACTCCAAAGATGCAATTACAACACCTTAATTTGTCATTTATTAGCTTTAGTTTAAGAGTTTATATACTTTTTTTATTATTTTGTTTTAATTTGGAAGATTTTGGGCACATTTCGGATAAAGGGAGAATGTGTTTTTCAAGAGAATGCTATCAAAATACAAGCTGCTGAAAATGTTGTACAACTAGCTGAAGCACGCAGAGCTAAAATTTTGGAGGGTCATATCTCCCAAATCAAAAAGGGTACCGAGACTTATAATATATCAATTTCATATAATTTTTTGAGAGCTATTTAAATATTATGTTCGTATACATGATGGTCCAATTGTACGTGCGGTGATTCAACTGTACGTACGGTTTTTCAGACAGTATGTACACTTGCAGAAAAAATCAAACTTCAAAAAGGTGTAATCAATGTACATGAGACCGTACAAAGACTGTACGTACAGTCAACCCCACTATACGTACGGTAGTTGGACCGTATGTACAATTTGCCCAGTCCCTGTTTTATTTTCTCTGGTATAAATACGAGTTTGTACGAGATTTTGAGGGATGTCTCTCATTTTTATTGAGTTTTCTTAGATTTCTTGTTATTTAGGAGTAGTTTAGAGATAGAAACTTTATTTTACTTTACTTTCTTACACTTTCTTTCATTTTTCTTGTATCCAAACACTACATTTTCCTACTTTTTAATGCAAGATCTACTTTATCTTATGCTTTCTATCGTAGAATCAAATATTTAGTCTTCAATTAGGTTTAATTGTGAAGAATACTTGAGGAATTCAAAGCTTCATTGAAAGTATCTCACGATTTCATTGTTTCATTGGCTAGAATTGATAATTCTTCTTAATTGATAGTTGGATCTCTTAGAACTTCAATATTATTGATTATGCTTGACAATTACAAGTCACAATTTAGCAATTATAATTAGAAATTGCTCAAGTCGATAATATTAATACAGGACTCTCATCTTAATAATACATCAAATTATCAATTGACATTGAATTCATATCAATTGACTATCAATTGTGATTTAATAATTTGAGTTATAAATCTTCAACGACAACCTAGAATTCTTTGAGTGTTTGGATCAATTGAGCTCAATTGTTTTCACAAATCATTTTACTATTCACTTTGTTTTGACTCGTAGCTTTTAATAGATTATTGCTTTAATTAGATAATTAGAATATCATCACAATTCAAAACTCGCAAGATTTTCGATTTCTTTTCTTTTCTCCTTTGTTTATATTCAATTTATATAGTTGCAATTCAATTCAAGCTAGTATAGTTTTTGTTGAGTGTTGGTAGCACTTGGTCCTTGAGGATACGATGTACGAACTTATCCAATTTTGTACTTCAATCGTGACACTTGTTCTCTTATAAAAAAATCTCAAATTTATACTATCTTTGGAGGGATTCAGCATGTTTCTTTGACTTCATATTCTCGCTTTCTAAAAAAATTTTATGACACATTTGAACGTAATAGTGTAACGCAAGTCGGTTAAGTTTTCACTTTGACTCGGCAAAACTTGACGAGTCATTCAAAATTAGTTTTTTTTGTTTAGTTTAATTATCATATTTCTTTGGTCGACTCAGACCACCGAGTCAGACCCAAGTTATAAGCTGTAGAATTAAGCGGTTGAACTTTGTCAAATATTATCAAGACCTTGATTGTCATTTGCCTCCAGAATGAAGGGTAAAATCATTTGTACCTCAGTGCTCCAACTTAGATCTGGGTCCATATAATATACATAGCAGCTGGAAAATGTTACGACCATTAATTACATGATCAATTATTTATTTGCTGAAGCTTACAACAAACTATAGTACCCCTCAATTTAGTGAATGGACCAAAACAAACATTAGTAAATCCTAATTTTTAGTTGCTTATGTTTCACAATTTCTTTGGAACGTAACGAAATCCACGTAAAAAGGAACCTAACCTTCCACATTGATTCCATGCTTTAGTTGA
Organism: Euryodendron excelsum; assembly: GCA_033060915.1. Lineage (NCBI taxonomy): Eukaryota > Viridiplantae > Streptophyta > Magnoliopsida > Ericales > Pentaphylacaceae > Euryodendron > Euryodendron excelsum. Next base: position 36,048,419 of record CM065392.1, on the reverse strand, counting down.
ACCTGCAATATTTAGTTTAATAAAATGCATGTTTGGCATAGCAAAACTTGATATGGGTTTTCTAAGAACACAATTTCTTCTCCTAGAAGGGAAAGGAATCAAACATCAGTAAACATCAAAGCTGTTAAGGTTGTACAGTAAGGAACAACCGACAGCTAACAAGATTGGGGTTAGCAGCTTCCTTTTTGCCTTGATTAGCAAGTGTTAACGGTAGGAGGGTGAAGGCTACAACTATGCAACCCTTTAGCCACATGTTAACCAAAATAAAAAATTTGATGTCCTATCTTTTTCCTTGACTGATTTTGTAGGAGGGTATTTTATTCTCTACTCAAAACAATGGAGGTTGTCGATGGAATTGGAAATGCCCTGGAAAATGACATTTATGACCTCGCTTTTGCTTATCAAATGATAATGACAGTGTTTACATTGGAGGTGTTCGTGAAAATGGTATCTTTACTTGATCTAACTAAATTGGAACCAAAAATTCAAAACAAAAATTGTGAAGAGGACTCATCACATGCCTATGTATATCTTTTAGTAAGACATATGCACACAAATACTGAGAAAAATTATAAGATGACTGATACTAATATAAAAATAAATATGTGGTTTCAGCATTGCTTCTATCGCTAATTATGTTATTGACAATAGACATATTAAGCCCGGAAGAGATTTTTTAGTTCTTTTGTTTCACCACCCAGTATTTCTCTCCACCATTATGGACGTCACCTCCTATTTATAGTAATATGGCCATAATAAATAGTTAAAGGGGTGTGCACTAAGCGCGGGTTCTGGATGATAACCATATTATTATTACTAATGAATTTTATCTGGATTCGATCATCTCTCATTGTTCACAACTTTTTTCAATTATTTTTCAAATGATGTATTCGCATATTACAAAATATTAACTGCGCAGATAAACGAAACTAAATTTAACACACACCAACAACCCCCCCCCCCCCAAAAAAAAAAAAAAAAACAGAAAGCCTGCCAAAAGGGGCATTTTGGAACTTTGAGGAAAACTGTTAGAAACAAGACTCAAAAATAATAATCTGTCTTGGACATCACTCTAACGTCAAGTTGGGCCAATAGCCTAGTCAGATCAATATGCAATTTGTTACTGGGAGACTGAAATATAGACTTGCTGTAGGTGATAATCTCATCGCTAAGCCACCTAACTAACCAAACGTAGGACTTCCTTCTCTCACTATATATACACTACTCTTCACTTGCTCTCTCTCCATCTGCACCAATTACAAGCATTTGATTGATCACTCAAACCAACCCACATTTTTCTCTTATTACCTTTTTCAATAAAAACAATTCAAACTTCAAAACGCAACGACTGAGATATGGGTTCTAGCTCTCCAACGGCTGTGCTCTTTGTGTTGAGTAGTTTGTGGATTTTTGCAGAGCTTGTGCTTGCAAAACAAGCAGGCATCATCAGGCACTACAAGTTCGATGTAAGCACAACATTGTAGCTCAATTCATGCATTCCAGAGAGGTTTTTAGAGTAAGATTCTTATTCACGTTGCTTTGTTTTCTTTTTTTTTTTTTTTTTTGTTCTATGCATTTACAGATAAAGCTGCAAAACGTGACAAGGCTGTGCCAAACAAAGAGCATTGTGACAGTCAATGGGCAGTTTCCGGGGCCTCGGATTATTGCCAGGGAAGGCGATACAGTGTTAGTCAAGGTGGTAAACAATGTTCAGAACAATGCCACCCTCCACTGGTATGGAAAAAACGTAACAATATCAAAGATATATATGTATTTGTTTTTTTATATATGTAATGTTATTTTTTCAGAATTTTTGTATAAAATTCTACACTCTACCTGAATGATGTGACAATGATAGTTTTGCAATTAACAGTCTCTCTTTATTTTAAAGTGATAGACCCACAACTTAGCCACATCATTCTAGTAATAAATCTGTGTAAATTTTTTAATTGTATAGCATTATCCTCTATATATATATATATATATATAAGTTTTAGTTTTTGTAAGTACTCATATATTGTATGATACATGAGTTGAATTTGCAGGCATGGAGTGAGGCAGCTGAGGAGTGGATGGGCAGATGGTCCTGCATATATCACACAGTGCCCAATCCAGACAGGGCAGGCTTATGTATATAACTTCACCATTACTGGGCAAAGAGGGACCTTGTTTTGGCATGCCCACATCTCATGGCTGAGAGCGACTCTTTACGGACCTATAGTCATCCTCCCAAAGCGACATGTTCCTTACCCTTTTCCTCAGCCTTACAAAGAAGTCTCTGTCATATTTGGTAATTCACATCAATTAGTGCTTGAAAAACAAATAAAATTGTTACTCAATAATCACTCATTGCAGATATCACATATATATATATATAATAGTCACATTCTTCCTTGATTCGAAAAACTCAAATAGCATACATGAGATTTGTTTCAAATTGTAGGTGAATGGTGGAAAGCAAATACTGAGACAGTAATCAACCAAGCACTGCAAACAGGAGGAGCCCCAAATATCTCTGATGCCTTCACCATTAATGGTCTTCCTGGACCCTTGTACAACTGCTCAGCTAAAGGTATATATATAACTAGGCATGCAAAGGGCTGTAACGAGTTAAGACGAATAGAGTTTACCGAGCAGAGTAATGAGTTATTTGACCTTGATTTGATAACTTTAACGAGTTGTAAAATGTGTTCAAGTTTTGCTTACTTAATTTTGAGTCAAACTCAAACAAACTTTTATCAAACCGAGCTCAAGTATCTTGATTTTTTAGTATATATAATTGTATTGAGTCAAGTTTAAAATAAGCTTAGAAAATGTTTGAACCTTAAACGTGTTCAAACTTGATTTGTTACATAACAAGTCAGTCTTTAATGAGTTTTTAACATGCCGAAGACAAATAGCTTTGTTCATTTTGCAACAACATATTGGGCATTTTGGTCAATTTATAAAATGAAGCTATGTTAATACTTCTTGTAGATACCTTCAAGCTGAAGGTCAAGCCAGGGAAGACATATCTCCTCCGACTTATCAATGCTGCACTCAACGACGAGCTCTTCTTCAGCATAGCCAACCACAATCTCACCGTCGTCGAAGTCGACGCCGTTTATGTGAAGCCATTCAAGACCGGCACAGTTCTCATCACCCCTGGACAGACCACTAATGTCCTTCTCAAAACCAAACACCACCACCCTAACACCACCTTCCTCATGGCTGCAAGGCCGTACTCCACTGGTCCAGCCACCTTCGACAATTCCACAACCGCCGGAATCCTAGAATACCACCAACCATCCTCTACCTCAAACCCTCAAAAGATTACTCTTCCTCTATTAAAACCGGCACTTCCCAAGTTCAACGACACGGCGTTTGCAGCAAATTTCAGCAAGAAACTTCGCAGCTTAGCCAACGGGAATTTTCCAGCAAAGGTTCCTAAATCGGTGGATAGAAGATTTTTCTTCACGGTGGGGCTAGGGTTAAGCCAATGCTCTCGGAGCCAAACGTGCCCTAATAACACCGGGTTGGCCGCTTCCGTCAACAACGTGTCATTTGTGATGCCGAGCAAAGCTCTTCTTCAAGCCCACTTCTTCAACCAATCAAAGGGCGTTTACACCACTGATTTTCCGGCCAACCCGCCTTTCAAATTCAACTATACAGGCACTCCGCCGAGCAACATGAGGGTGACCAGCGGCACCAAGGTGGTGGTGCTTCCGTTCAACACTAGGGTGGAGCTGGTAATGCAAGACACAAGCATTATTGCCGCCGAGTCTCACCCTCTGCACCTCCATGGCTTCAATTTCTTTGTCGTCGGCCAGGGTTTCGGAAACTATGACCCGAAGAAAGATCCAGCTAAGTTCAACCTCGTCGACCCGGCTGAGAGGAACACTGTTGGTGTGCCTTCCGGTGGTTGGGTTGCTATCCGCTTCCTTGCCGACAATCCAGGTGGGTACTGGCGGACACAAAATTTCGGTCAAGTGGCCAAAAAAATTTTTGTTAAATGAAAGGTTAAGGAAAGTTTTTTTATTTTTGAAAAATTAATACACTATATAATATTTTAAATATTCAAAAATCTATAAGAAGGAAGTGAAATTTAAAAATTTTGAAGAATCAATCTAATATATTATATTTAAATATTAAAATATTCAAAGGTATAAAAAAGAAATTTCAAACTTTGGGGGCTGCTCGGCCGCCTCGCTCTGTCTCTATGATACATGCACAGCGTGTTATATCATTCTGATGCAAGATTTCATGAAACCATTTTTCTCATAATTACAAACTTACACGAAAATTGAATAAGTCAAATAGCCATAGCTACAAATGGACTAAATACAAAAGTTTTATATAGAATGATCTAATTTATTTAATTTTACATTTTTATTTTAGTGAAATTTTCTATATAAGAATTTCGTAAAAAATATTTTTTATGATAATGTATTTGTGACATTTTCATAATTCAAGTGTTATAAGTATAGGATCGTTAATTATTATTTGTAAACAGGAGTATGGTTCATGCACTGCCACCTGGAAGTTCACACAAGCTGGGGATTGAAGATGGCCTGGGTTGTGATGGATGGAAACCGCCCCAATCAGAAGTTACCACCTCCACCGTCCGATCTTCCGAAATGTTGACCAAAGTCTTCCTTGATTTCCCTTGTATTCTTTTCCTTTTCTTTTTTCTAGTTCATGTTCTTCTTTCTTTTTCATTTCTTTTCCCTCAAATATCGAAGGAAAATCCCCGGAGAAGTAGTTTTTAGACTTTTAGGTTATGATGATTGCTTCGGAATTGGGATTCCATTTTCATGTACTCAATCTAAGAAAGAGATTTGAGTGGGGATTTTGACTATTGATAAGTATGTTATTAGGCTTGTAATTCTATCCATTTATTTTATAAAGATAATTGTCTCAACAATTTTTCTGAAATTGGGTACCAATCTCTCTCTCTCTCTCTCTCTCTCTCTCTCTCTCTCTCTCTCTCTCTCTCTCTCTCAAAATACAGATTCTAGTAATGATCTTAAGTGTTCAATTTTGCAAAGTTTTAGTGAAGAGTATAATACCCATCTTTAGAAAATTCCACATGGATTTGTTGTTGAGTTTCCTTTCTTATTTTATTTATTGTATTAGTATTTTATTTTGTTTAATTGTATTTTTGTGGGGAACACAATTATTTTTTCATCACGCGATAATGAACTAATTATTATTAGGAAACATGCATCCTGAAAAAGGCTTGCAAGCTTTATTGGGTCTGACTGTCGGACTTTAGATCCATTTTTTTATGTTTTGTAAATGATTCTTTGCCTATTGTATTATTGCCTCTAGATGCAATATTGTAAAATAAATTGCCCCATATGAAATGGTTCATAACATATACATATATAGCGAGCAAATGTAGCGCTTGGATTTACAAAATAATTTTGTTCAATATTCAAAAACTTATAACTCATACTCAAACTTGATAGCTCATTTGGATCGACTCATTTACTAATTTATTTAATTAATATTTTTTTTACTATTTTTTAACTAAAATTTAATTTTTTTTAACTTTTTATAGAGTAAGTTTGTGCTTTTGTTTTTTTACCAAAACAAGTAGAAAAAAGCACTAGTTGCTTGCATAACTTGTAAACTGATCTAAATAAGCTAAACTTAACTTTAAGAGCGTATTCAAAAGAGGCTCAATGGTACTATAGTTAATATATGTTCATGTTTTTGTTGTATTATAAACTTTTTGAGTATTTCATAAAGCAAAAAGAGCCATATATTTCTTCTCCGTCTTTTTTATGAGATTATGATTGTACATACCATACTTGTTCTTAGTTAGTGAGTCACTAAGTTGGAATGAAAACCCACATTTAAGGTGGTGGTCTGTGGTGGTGGGTTTCAGGCCTGGTTTAATGTTGCTGCCATTGTTACTTGGTTGAAAAACTGTGGGAGTTTTACGAGGGAGTGGGATTCGAACATTCAAGTTGACCACACCATTTTGTTGTGTTCGCTTTTGTTCATAATTTTACAAATTGTTTTTTGATTTTTGAAAACAAAAACGTTATCAAATAAGTTTTTTTTTCCCACTTCTTATGAATGTTACAACACAAAAGCATAAAGCAAAAAACAAAATGATTACCGACAGGCCCTAAGTTTATTCATTTTGTGTTAAGTGAAATTAATAGCCTGTTTGAAATTTGTAAAAAGGAAGAAAAAGAAAGAAAAATGGAGGGAAAGAAAAGGAAAGATAAAATGAAGGAAAACAATTTTCCCTCCCTGTTTTGTTTGTTAAGAAAATTAAGAGAAAAATAAAAAGAAAAAAGAGAAAGAAAGAGAGAGTGATTTAAAAAAAATTTTCCATTTTATCTTCTCTTTCCCTTCATTTCCCTTCTCTTTCTCTTTTAAGTAAGATCGAACAAAAAAAAAATAAACAATATTTTTCCCCTCTTCCCCAAGTTTAACTTGGGCCTAGTTCATATGTTTGAAGAAAGTAAACTTGAACCTAGTTGCATTATAGTTTTTAAAACATCAATTTCTTTTTCTTTTCTTTTTTTTTTTTTTTTTGAGAAACATGAGTTAAAAAAATGGTATTTTATGTAAGGGCTTCAAATGTATAATGAAGCGGACACAAGTTTCAAAGCCAATTATGCTTGTGCAATAGAACTAGAGGGACCATACGTTATAGTTTGAGAATTAGATCCAAAGAAATACATCATTATACCAAAATGCTAACCAATCATATCATTAATTTCACAAGTCAAGATCCTTTATGATATAGTGATTGAGCAAAAAGGCATATCATCCTATTTCTCTTCACACTCTCTTGCGGTTAGCTATTATTTTTATAAATATATTAATATAGTGGTTGAGTAAGAGAGCATATCATCCTATTCATTTTTCACACTCTTTTGTGGTTAGTTATTATTTACATAAATATATAAAGCATACCTGATTTATGTGAATGATAATCTTACATGAATTCAAAAGCATGGACATCATATAGCAAAAGAATAATAACTTATAAGTGAACATGAATGTTAGCTATTTCACTCACGTTTCATTGTACATTTGAAATTTCAAATTAAGCACTACATTTTAAAACCTTACATTAAGTGCAATGTGGAGTCAAGAAGAGAAGGTTAATTAGAAAAATATCACCATCCTTATATATATATTATCGATTGCTGATGGCAGCTTGTCTGAGTCATCTTATGCGCACTTCATTTAATTTTTTTTTTAATCTTATCAAAAGTTGACCATCTACACCAAGATTAAGGTATTCATAAAAAATAAATCCCCCACAATCTACTCAAAAATTGAACCTAATTGATCAACATAAAAAGCACATCCACTTAATTATTGTCGAGCTAAAAAAGAGATGGGATAACTTCTCTTTTTCTTATCCGTACTCATAACCTGTACCTCCCTTCATTTCTTGTCTTTTGTACATACACCCTTTTTTTTTTTTTCCCGAATCTTTTGTATCTATAACGAAGTAGTGTCCTTTACAATAATTGTATTTACTTCTTTTTGGTTTTTCAAAAAAGGAGAAGAAACAAAAAAGAGAACAGAAAGATTACTTGCTATTCTTATATTATTTTTAAAAAATTATTATTGTACTTCACATAGGATGGTCTTTAAAAAGTGGAAGGTGTAGACTTTGATGGGCTTAATATGACACTTCCAAGGAAAATTTGGATTTAAGCCTTGATATTTTCGTAAAAAGAAAGCAAAGAGAAGCCCATAATAGTAAATTGACAGGCCAACGGCACCGCACTGCATCTTCTAGATTAAACTGAGCCATCTCAATTCACCAGTGACCAACCTTCCCACACGCTCACGAGTTTCGTTATTTCCCGAATACCCCCCAACATTTCCCCATCATTTTCAACCCCAAACCAAAAGCCACATCACTCGCCGGAGACGCCGTCGTAACCTCTCTACGCTGGTGGCTCCGGCACTCCCACCACCACCCATTTGTACACGAATCCTGACATGCCCGCCAAACCCTTTTGATCGCAAATCTTCTTTCCCATCTCTAGCCGCCCCCAATGTCCGATCATCGGAACGAAATGAAGCGGAGCTGCCGATTCTCTCTCCCCGTTACCGTCGTGATAACGGCCATCGGTTACATATATGTGTCGACGGTGTTCGTATTTGTGGACCAGTGGTTCGGGCTCTGGTCGTCGCCGGGGATCATGAACGCGGTCGTGTTCACCGCCTTGGCCCTCATGTGCTCCTTCAACTACGCCGTCGCCCTCTACACGGATCCGGGTCGGGTCCCCGCCACCTTCATGCCGGACATCGAGGACGTCGACAACCCCATCCACGAGATCAAGCGCAAGGTAATCTCACAGCCGTTGACTTTGCTCCTTCTTGCCTCTTAGGGTTCATTTTTGGTGTTTGTTATATATATATACAATATAGATTTTGTAAAGTTTGACTGCAAAATTGAGCATAATAATGTGATGAATGAATACCTTCAGGCTCTGAATGATCTTATTTCGATTTAGCAATTGTTGCAATCCAAGCTCATCTTCGATTCTTGGGTTAGGTGGAAAACTGATATTGCATTCTTGCTGGGTGATCTTCATCTTTCTTGCGAACTAATTCAATCATGTTAGTTTGAAAATTTTCTTTCTTTTTGTGGTAAATTACTTTATTCAATAATTGATTTGCGACAAAATGTAATCTTGTTTCTAGTCTGCTGGTGATCTACTATTAGTATCAGTACTGTTAGTAGTAGGAACTCTGGCATAATGTTGAATGGGCTATCATTGTGACCTGGTTTTGTACTAACATGTTTTCCATTATGGAAATTTATGGATGATTGCTACTTATCCAAAAAAAAAAAAATTTAAAAATTATGGTAGATTGTTTCATAACTGTCAAGCGCAAGTGAACCATCATTCTGCTGATGAACTAATCTAGAATCATAGTTACAAGAATAGGAGGTGTAAAAGAGAAACAACAGCGAAAACGGAAGTGGGAAACTCGGAAGAAAATATGATGGACGCGATCGAGAATCAAATGGGAAACTCAATATGAATTTTAGTACGAGATTTTGCAAAACAAAAAAAAATTAACTTTTAAAATATTCAATGGAAACTTATATGAATAATTTAATAAAATATCATAATAGGTTGGAACTTGAAGAAAAAGAATAAAATAATTAATAGGAATCTCTTGCTATTGTTATAGCAAGCACATAGGAAACAAATGAAAAACAATCAGCTTTGTTTGGCAAAATTGAGTTATAGAACTCTATAGCTGATGTCCATTTGGTATAGCTTTTTTTTAACTTTTTTCATTTTGCTTTTTTGTCTTATAAGCAAAAGAGCCATATTTTTTTAGCTTTTTTGCTTTTATAAGCTAAGATAAGCAAAAAAAAAAAAAAAAAAGCTGAAAAAAAAATTTCATCTTTTTGGCTTAGAAGCAAAAAAAGCTTGGAATAAGCCCTTCCGAATAGGCATTTAACCCATGAAGATACATATATTGAGTTTCATATATATTTGTGAGAATAAATTTGAAGATCTTTCTTGCATTTACTAGAAATGAAGGACCAGACTAGATACTGATGCTATCTAATTTAAATTATAGAACTGAAGGAGTATAGTTTGTCCACCAATCTGAACACACTATATTTTCATTAAATGCTCGAAATTTGTATAGCAAGTAGTAATAACTGGAATCAACCAATTAAGTTAGTAATATAAATCTTTCTTGAATGCTAATATAAGTAAGTGATAAGTCAAATTAAATTTTATTGAAAATAATACTATGAAGCACAATTATAATTCTAAACTTTTTAAGTCTACTTTCTATTGAAATGTTACCAGAAGGGTCTTTAAAGTTTCTCAAATAGTTTCTAGGAACATTGTATGTGTCTTATTGAAATTCATCATTTTCCTTGGACATTTAAACATTTTTAGAAAGAATTTTTTATGTTTGCCAAAAATCTCTCAAAACGAATCCGTACAAATTCCATTGAGTTTCCAAGCAATTTCCCAAAGATTCTTTCCAGTTTCCCCTTATTTTCCTTGGAGTATCCTTTTTACCTTTTCCAAATGTATCCGGAACATTTCTCTATAATTTTCATAAGAGTATTGTACCCTTATTGGAATAGAGTTTGCTGGTAACTGTGATTTAAATATGATTTTTAAGAACCAATGCCTAGATGACATTTCTGGTCAATGCCATTTTGCAAAGGTACAACTCAACTCAAAATACCATAGTATCAATCGCTTGGGTTCAACTAAGGATGATCATAAGTCGGGACTAGACATCTTTCTAAGGCTGTCTACCTTCCGCAATCTTTCATAGGCTGTCTACCTATTGCAACCATTCTCTTTTTTTTTGGACTTGGGGTTTGCTAGGTGGAAGATGGACCCTTGGCATGACAAAGGACAAATTTTGTTCTGTTTTATTTTATTTTATTTGATATCTTTAAAGATGCAAGAAGAATTTGTTGAAACTTGAAATACGTCTTCATAAGCTGATGATGTCTTTTCTTTGTTGCCTTGGTTGGCTTTGATTTCCTTTCGTATTGACATGAAAACGTAGAAATCGAGGTTGGTGGGATAGATATTCTTTGTTGTAGGGATGGGAACCATGCAGGACTTTAATGCCCTTACTTTTAAGTATGTTGAACTGCTTTTGGCCTACAACCAAAAAAATAAGTAAATTGCTACATAGAACTAAAATAAAAGGTGGTTTGGGGCATCTTATGTTACAACGTCTTGTTACACTCCACCCATTTTTATGTTATCTGTTGTATGTATGAAATTGTGAAAACCTGTTGATGAGGCATTTCCAGGTTCTGAGAGTTCATGACTTAGGTAGTAGGGCTGTTAATAGAAGTAATGCGAGTAGGTGCATTAATACTTTTAAGAATAGTAAAAACCTTGTAAGTCATCTTGAAATTGAATTTAAATGCTCCATTGGTTTCATCATTGGGATTTAAACATTTTAAATATTGTGAATTTCAGTAGTTAAATTAATGAAAATAGTTAGAAAGGCCACTAGTCTGAAGTTGGAATTACTCATGAGAAGCTTGAAACTTATCAAAAATAAAATAAAATTAGAAGATTGAAACTTGTAACTTGACTTTTGCAGACTGACTTTTATGTTGATCCGTTTCACAGGGTGGGGACTTGAGATACTGCCAGAAGTGTTCCCACTATAAGCCTCCCCGTGCACATCATTGCCGTGTATGTAAACGTTGTGTTCTGCGAATGGTATGCATGGTTTATGTTATCATTGATGCCTTTTCACAAATATCCTGTGTAATGCATTAAAAGTGCTGCCTCTTCAATGTAAGGACCACCATTGCATATGGATGAATAATTGTGTGGGCCATGCAAACTATAAAGTATTCTTCGTTTTCATTATGGATGCTGTAATTGCATGCATTTACTCCCTGGTACGTTTGATTCATCCTCATCTAAATAATTCCTGATTGCTTTGTTTACGCTACCAATTCGTGATTATAACTTATTCCATCCCACTTTTTATACGATTTTCCAGGTTTTGCTTTTGGGCAGTCTAATGAATGATTCTGAAAAAGATGAGGAGCAAAGTGAAGGATCTTTCAGAACTATATATGTACTAGCACTGACAAAATGTCTGGTTTGTTTTTACAATCTGTCATATCTATAAGTCAGTGTACTTATCAGTTTTCATTTCCAGGTCATTTCTGGGCTGCTGCTTGTCCCCTTAAGTGTGGCTCTGGGCGTTCTTTTGGGTTGGCATATCTACCTCATTTTGCGAAATAAGACCACAATTGAGGTTCATAGAAATCAGCATTATAAGTTATTGTTCATTTGTTTGATAGCAAACCATTTTTGTGATTGTGATTGCTGTTTTTTATGCTTTGCAGTACCACGAAGGCGTGAGAGCTATGTGGCTTGCAGAGAAAGGAGGGGATGTCTATTCACATCCTTATGATGTTGGGACTTATGAAAATCTGATTTCGGTAAATGACATCGCTCCCCCTCCCCTCCTCATTTATTCTCTCTTTTTTTCTTGGGAGTTAGTCATTTTCTCAGTGACTGATGAAGGATATGTTTCACTGACTGTGAGGGCCTTTAATGTCTGAAACCCATGTGATAGACCACGCTATAGCCTATCTAAAAACGGTTTTCAGGTTGGCTACTAGTAAAAAATTCATAGTAAGACCTCTCGAATTATGGCCTGGCATCCATTAGATGGCTTATCTTGTCAAGCCAACTGGCTTTCTAAATATTTCTTGGTCACTTAGTTTGTTGCCTTGACTTATTATTCTTGACTGCTTCAGGCGCTGGGTCCCAATATCCTCTTCTGGGTATGTCCCACATCGAGACATATTGGCTCTGGTCTTCGCTTCCGGACAGCCTACGATAAAATGGCCAGTGCATCAGCGTCGAAATGAGTTTCAGTATTGTTTGGTTGTGAGATTTCGTTGGCAATAAGAAGCCCTAACGCTTTTAACTTTGAAGAGAATGATGCATGCTGATCATGTGATGGAATTCTGGTGTTCCCATTACAAGTTTCGCAGCTTATACACTGTTCTGCTTGGGGCAGCTGAGGGATGAGAAAAAGGAACAAATTATCAATTACAAGCAGAGCTGAGGAGTTCTTAGAGCTTTCTGGTTCAAGTTAGATGATTTTGAGATTTGGTCCACGAACACGCTTTGCTTGTTCACTTCTGTTTCAGAATAGGCGAAGGTAGGGAGTTTTTGAAGCATTCAGATTTTCAGACATAGGTTAGTGGTCTGGTGATTATATGTAAAATGTAGAGTTTAGGATCATTATCTTCTGCTGATACATCAGGTACAAAGAGGGAATCGTGATCCCGGCTAACCCATAAAGAGAGTTGAAGTTCCTTGAAATGAGCAGATTCTTAATCATAAACATAAAGTTGTAACTCTTGTAACTTCGCCGAAATTGAAAAATGTCGCGGTTGATGTACTTTGTTATTCATCCAGCATTCTTTTTTCTTTCTTTCTTTTTCTTGAAATAATGAATTCATTGAGTTAATGTGTTGCGATAATGTGAGGTGAGCTTGTTTTGAACTTGAAATTGGTAGTGCTTGAATCTTGATAATGGGGAGATATTGAGAAGAAATCGGTTACCATAGTAGTTGTCGATACCATACGGCTAGCGTATCGGTTTTGTTATTGGTATAATATGTATCGGTATCAGTACAATATCGAATACCGTTTTGAATTTATTATTACAAATATTATATATTTATAAAAAAAAATTTATAAAATTTGGCATTACTCATAACAAATATTATTTAATAATAAATTATTTTAACATAATATAAACGTGTTATTTAACTCAAATATATATTTAAAAATATTTAAAAGATATATTATTGTTTAGTATGTGTTAATACAAGTTCTAACATATATTTATCATCAAAATACAATTAACTTAAATTATTTAAAAATAAATTATACAAAATCCTGTACCATCCGATAAATTTGGTATCACTAATATTGGCCAGTATCTTGACTGGTACGAAACTCACATTTATTGATATCATTTCATAACTGGTATAGTACAAGATTGATAACTATGGTTGCCACTTAGCAAAATTCTTGTGCTCTTTAAAGAAATTTTTCATTGCCTCTTTAAACTTATTCTTCAATAATAATGTGTATCTTTTGTTATAAATTTCTCTAATTATTCTTTTATGCCGATATTTTAACTGACAATAACATATTTATATTTTTTATATTGTATCATTGCAAGCATTAATGTTTTCTAAAAGTTGTCTTTTTAATTTCTTATGTGATTCGGTATGCCCGTATCACCTATATGTCATTATTATATATGCAAACTATGTTTTGCACTAGTGTTTTTCTTACTATTTTCCATTTTCGTTTTCCTTTCTAACAACCATTCTTATGACTCTAACCTCACCATAAGAGAGAAGTAATCCTTAATTTCCCTCATTAGCCTTTTTATTTCTCCTATTTTTGCTAAATTATCACGTTGCCCCTCAATATTTGCTCAAAATTTAATACCACCCCAATTTCTACTTCTATTTAAGAGCTTGAATCTCTAGAAATATATCACTACAATCTAATCCATTACACAAGTGGAAAATTTTAATTTCATTAGATCACTTATATCACGTCTATCTATTGCAGCTTAAGTTAAAACTAAACATTGCTTGAAGCTACTTTTAGCTTCCTCTCTTCCTATCTGTTTCTACAGTTAATTTACCTTTGTCGTAATTTAAATTCTAAAATATCTAAGTCACACTTAAAGCATTTAAAATTGCATAACTTTCGGGTGTTATTTACGTCAACATTATCTCATTTAGCGCATTTCATATAGCCAAAATTAATTTAAACTAGAAGCACTTGATATAACTGGGACAACTTTTCTTTTATTAATGGCTTGAGCTACATTAACTTACTTTTAGAATTTCGAAAGCTCAAATAAAAGAATTGAAACTGGGACATGAGGTTAAAATTTTGTGCATCATAATAACTACGAATTTAGCAATCTAAAAAAAAAAAAAGAGAGAGAGAATAATTTTACATAAAAAAAATGTTGCAAGGGAGGAAGCATTTCATAAACAAAAGGTATTCTATAGTGCAATCCTTTGTTTGGGGGGTTTTAAAACATGGTGGTACCTCCACTTCTTCCAAGTCAAGTTTTGCTATTAAATTAGAGTTGGACCAGTCTCAAATGTAGTTGTTAATTTCACATCGTACTAGTCCGTACAAGTTGGTACGCACCGCACCGGCTATAAAACGGTGCAAAAAGGGTAAGTTTCGTACCGATTAAGATATTGGGCAATACCGACAAATACTTGTCCATATTGACTATAACGGGCAATATCGGTCTGCACTGGGTGATACCGGACTACACCGAATTTTGTGTAATTTTTTAAAAATAATTTATTTTTATTTTTTATTATTGTAAATGTCTATTATTTTAATAAATAGTAAATACTAGACAAGTAATAAGTCCTTTTAAATATTTTTAAATACCTACTTGGGTTGGATTATATGTTTATATTATGTAAAAATAATTTAGTATTGAATAATACTTTATAGGAAAATGCCAAAATTTTAAAAGATAATATATTGTAAATAAATATACAGTTTTATATGTATAAAATATTAATAGTGATAAATCCGATACGATGTCTGAAAATATATTAGTGTCGATACGTATCGTATCAATAGCAAAAACGGTACAATGACTGGTATAAAATTAACAACTATAATCTCAAAAGGTAGATTTCCTTGTTACAGTCATGTAGAGCAACATTGGTTCGCACTCGTAAGAGAGGCTAACAGAGCTGTTGATTTCATTTCTAATGAAAGTCATTATAGGGTCTAAAAATGTGCCACAGAAATGTTGCTCCCTAGTGACAAACAACTAAATGGTGGTACCACATTGAGTCCCTCCCATTTTAACATTTTAATTCAAGTACACAATAACCTAAGATAAAAATTGACAATATTTATATATAAACGCGCACTTCCTTATACTAAATACCAAGAGCATACGTATTAGTGGTAGCTGACAAATTGGCACATCCTTTGAGGGCTAGTTTTTCTTGTTTCTTTCTTTCTTTGTTTACTTCTCCCGTACAATATGTATATATATATACATATATCAGTAATAAATTCGTACTACACAATAAATAATATTAAAAAATTATTAAATATAAATTGAACACTAATCAATATAAAATTTAATGATAGTATCACTAATACACTATAAAATTTAATCAATATAAAAGTGGCATATATAAAAATAATAAAAAATTTGTTAAAAGCGAGAAAGTGAGGCAAGAGTGGATGAAGAACTTAGTTTATCTCAACCTTTATTTTCGCATAAATTTTTATTTTAATCTTCATCTTTACCTCCATTCTTATTTTGTATCATCCATCGTCGTCTCAAACGGAATGGACGCATTTCCCGATCAATTGTCATCCTTAATTGGTTACTTTGGACTAAGTAACATTTCATTTTTAGGAATCTATGAGGGTTGCTATAAATAGGAATATTATAGGTGGGGAAATTATGTAATTTTTGTTGGATAAATAATCCCTATTTAATTACTATGTGTATAATTAGTAATTACAAATAATAAAATAACTGGAATGAATCTAATTATCAACTGGAAGCAATTTTAACTAGAAGACAATTAGAATCTGAATAAGAACAAACTAAATCGTAATGACTTACCTGGTTGTCGTTCACAAAAATAGAAAATGTAGAAGTAGAAATATAGACCGAGTCAAGTGTTTCACACTCTCTCCTTAAAAACAGATTCACCCCCCACAGTTGGTGCTCACAGGATGATGGGCGTCTAACTGCTAGAATAAGACGATCTCAACAGTTTTTAGGCAACACTTCAATAAAAACTGCTCGGCGGCTTCACAAGATGATCTGAACTCTCTCAGGAAAATACGAGAAGAAGAAGAAAAAAAATTCGTTGTATGCAACAATTCGGAATTTCAATATGTATTTCCAATGTCATGAATGCTAGAATGTTGCTCTATTTATAGAGCCTAGGTGCTTGTTCGAAACACTGGTTCAAAAAGGTACCAGCAGCCAAACAGCCCCTTACCAGAGGGACATACCTGTTCGATCAATGGTCACATCCGTTCATCAACCGTCAGGAAATTAAATTAATTTAATTAATATAAAATTAATTAATAAAATTAATTAATTAATTTAATTTCGGCCTTGGCCCAAAAAGATAAGACTCGAACCGAATGGGCGGCGGCGCCGCGTGCGTGTGGCGTATTAGGTCAACCCATGAGTTCCATAGGTCCTCTCCCTTTTCACAAAAGTGGGGTGCCCCATGGAGCCCAAACCTTACTCCAAACTTGAGTTATATATGGACAACATATTTCTCATAAAAAATCAATGTGAGATAACTCACTTTTAACTACATAATTCATATTTAAGGGGGTGATTTTGGAGGCCAATAACTCATTCAATTCTACACTGATTTGAGCAAGTAAATATTCTAGATTCATCTCCTCTCGGAGGTGAATCCAACACACCAATAACCCGACACAAAAGATGCATGAGTCCCACATTTATATTGGCTTAAAGATCAACAAAATAATAGGTTTATACCCATTTTTTCTAACAATTTTCAGAACAAAAGAGTGGGGCCACCGAACCACGTGTCTCTTGTCAGCACCAATAATGCAACCCCACGTGGAAACGATATGATCCTATCCTAGTCTAACAACAAACTCTTCCCACGCCCCCACTTTATAAAGTGAAATACACATTCGAATTTGCAAGGAAAAGGGCAGGACACGAAAAAAAAAGTTCATGAGAATTTATTTTTTTGAAATATTACTATAAGAACTTGATTGTTAATTAATAAAAATAGGTACAAAGTTAAAGCACAACACTAAGTATTGGAAAGCCATCTTCACATATTATATTTAAGTATTTCACTCTTTTTCATTAGTAGATTATCTAACCACGAAACAGGCAATCTCTTTTGCCTCTTTATTTTCTTTTTTATTGGAGTAATCATCCTTTACAAAATTGTATAGCATAGCACCAAATGAAGGGCTCCGCTAATTAATTAAATCTCGTGATTGTTAATCAAGCATATCAAATTATATATTAATTTTCTTTTTAACTAGTTTAAACTTTTAGAAGTTTTCAACATAAATTAATGCACACACTTGAATGTTTAAATATTTAGAATTCATCAAAATATTAAAATTAATGTTAAACATAACAAAAGAAAACACAATTTCTTGTATTTGAGATATGTTAAATAAAACAAGAATTCATCAATGTTGATTGTTGCGATTCCCATCTTTTTAGGCAAATTGCTACAATTTTCATTTTATCTTTTTTTTTGCTCAAGGTCTTGGTCTAAATTAATATATGTAAAATGTTATTCTTTTAAAATTTATAATCAGAATTTTAAACCAGAATGATGTGGCAGTGGTAATTTTGTAATTAAAATGCATCTTAATGGGTTCTTTATTTTAAAGTGATAGCTCATAACTCAGTCACATCATTCTGATTATATTTTTTAATTATATATTCTGGTTATATAGCATTACCCTTAATATATATATATATATATAGAGAGAGAGAGAGAGAGAGAGATTATGTATGTATGTATATATAATTAAGAAAAGGGTTGAACACCCCCTCAAATGCGCTTGGTGTTCGTACAAAGACTAATAAGTGTAGAGAGTGAGAGTGAAAGATGAAGAGGAGAGAGAGAGCGAGAGAGATAGAGAGATTCTAGGAGGTTAGGGTAACTTCAGGGACCTGAAAGAGTCAGCTAAATCAGCGAGAAGTATATAGAACTGATTGGAGCTCACTTTGTCTGATCTCATCGGCCACCCTTATTCTCACGGTGGTTATGGAGGAAGAGAACAGCCACCCATCTGAGATCAACAGGTTTGGATTCTGGGTTTTTCAATCATCGTTGCTTGTAGCGATCGTTTTCCATCGTTTAAAGCCTTCTTATTGTTGCCATATTTAGTTCATTTGACCTCATTTATGAAGCTTTGGTTTTGACATTAACATGTTTGAAACTTGTGCTCATGAAATTAGCAGAAAATAGTAAGTTATTCAGTCTGTTCTCATCTTTGATGGTTTTTAGTTTAAGGTTTGATCTTGGGTTGAGAAATTGATAGATCTCTCTGTTGGAATCCGCAACATGCATTGAATTTCCTCTCAGGGTTTTTGCTTAGGGATTTCGATTATTGGAGTGTTTCTGGTAGAACTCACCTAATTCTTTTAAGTGTTCTTAATTATCCACTGGTTAAATTGGATATAAAACCCCTCTCTGTTGAAAACAAATAAAAGGGTAATTAAAGGTAAAAATCCTTGATTATATATACTCGATGATGTTTGTTAATTTGTTAACACAAGTTGAGAGGGGTTTGAATACGATGGAAGAATCCACTGAAGTTTACTGTTTATTGATGGTGCTAATAATGCTTTAGTTGTTGCTCTTGTTCACACACACACACACACACACAGAGACTAATCTTACACAGACAATCATAATCCACAAAGTAACTATATCAAACACAACACGACGTGGGTGTCGGTTATCAGACATTGGTACATAATGTCTGAATCAGTTCATTTACAAGCCATTGGATGGTTGATGAAGAACCTATGTTGGTATTGTTTGGACATTGCAATATTGTTCTAATCTAGGTATAGAAGAAAAAAGATTGGACAGTTTGACAATGCAGTTGGGGTAGCGCTATTGGTTGGGTGGCATTAGCACCACCCATTCAGTTGCATCACTGTGTCCTAAGATTTGAAGAATTGGTCAATTGACACCTTAATGCATGTGCTTTACACCTGACCTCCCGAGAAGTTCATACCTGCTCGGAATTAAATTGCTGCGTAGCAAGTTTTGACAAACATGTCATATAGATCTAACACTGCTCGTTTGACTTAATATATATGATAATTGGGACTTTGTTTCATCTATTTACCACTGTCAATACAGCTGTTCGTTGTCTACAATGTTCTGTTTACCAGCTTTAAGATGCTTGCAGCTAAATGTTTCAATACTCAAAACAATATCACTCGTCTTTTGGTACTATTATCCTTAAATTGAAAGAAGTTGATCAATCTGTAAACAAAGAGTTATATTCTCTTTCTGTTCATGTCTAACCATTAGTTTAGTGCTAAATTTTGGTCTTCCTTGCTTTAGCTTTCAAAACCTAAGGTGGGATGATAGAGAGGATTCTTGCTGTTTCACTTTTGACTCTTAGTCATCTGGCATAACAAGTTGTTGATCTGCTTCTGGCAATCTCTTAAATGTATTGCCAAAATTGTTATCACAGTAATACGTTGTCAAGAAATGTGGACTTGTTCCTGACCTTCTACTTTTCACTGCAGTGCTGATGTCAATAAAGTACTTCAGTCGAGCATTGTTTATGTGAACAAGAAAAGAAAATTTCAAGCAGAGCAATTGGGAATGCCTCTACCAAAGCATAAGTGCAGGGATCAAAGCTTTAGTTCAGAGTGTGATTCTCTGTCTAATGAAAACATGAGAGTGGAGTACGTACACATAATCAAGGGTAAAACTGTTGTTGGAGCAAGAGATGATGAATCAGAACACGAGTCTGCAAAAGATAGCAATAGTTTTGGTGGAGATTCAGACTCTGCCACGACTGTGTCTTGCGAAGCTAAAATTCAGTCAGGGTGTCCAAAGACATATCCATACGATAGCCCTTCCACTTCATCTGTTTATTGGGGCAGTAGCAGTTTCAAGAATAGCCTCTATTCTTTGGACAGCAGATCACTTACAAAATCTGGTGCTGACAGAGTGCAATCACCATATATTGGCGGAGACCACAATTTTCCTCATAATGATTTTGCACTACACACATGTATGAATTTTGATGAGCACCTCTTAGAATTTGGGAGCCACATAGATGACAGTTGCTTAGAACATGGAAAGGACAGCATTGAGGAATGTACAGATACGGAAATTGAAGATATGCTCTACTCCAATGGGAGGCCTCCAAATAATTATGTTCTTTCATCTGGAAGATGGAGTGTTAACGAAGGTAATATTCTTTATTGTGGCATTTCTACAAGGATAGGAGGATCTAGTACAAAGTAGCCTTTTCTATTTCTCTCTTCCTTTTTTTCCCTTTTCTATTTATGAATAACTAACATGAAAATATTTCCATTATTTTGAACACAGAGACTCAACCGAGCTCCAAGAAACTGACCATTGATAAAGAGTTTGAGCAGTACTTTTCCATGCTTATGCTGTAGCAGAGATTCTGCAAATACAAACTGTGAAAATGTGTATGTTTGAAAAGATTTCTGTCATCTATGTGACCATTTGTGCCTAACATGAGAATGTAAAATTGTTATTTTCAGGCAAATTTAACTCTATTTAGCTTTGCGCCTGTGGCGTCTCTCTGTCATTCCTTAATCCCTCTTGTATTTCATATCTACTTGCACAAACTCATATTTGTGAGCTACAAGTTTATTTTTTTATTGTATTCATGTGCTTCCTGTTCATATTATCTATATCTTCTATACTTTGTCGTAGTGCT
Organism: Euryodendron excelsum; assembly: GCA_033060915.1. Classification (NCBI taxonomy): domain Eukaryota; kingdom Viridiplantae; phylum Streptophyta; class Magnoliopsida; order Ericales; family Pentaphylacaceae; genus Euryodendron; species Euryodendron excelsum. The sequence goes on along the minus strand of CM065392.1, from coordinate 36,027,396 downwards.
GGTTGATGGTACGAGTATATCTATATCTATACCTTTTTATCTCATCTGCATGCTTCATCTATAATGGCCTCAGACTTGAAATAGATATCCTTCTTCACCAATCCGATTCTGGAGCTGAAGTTTTCACTCACCAATGTATTGTCCAATTTCTGCAGATGTTGTGTATGTTGGGATTGTTCTATTGCTTCATTATCACCCAACAAAACTGCTTTGCCAGGCAGGCGTTTTCTGAGTGTATTAGTTGTGTTATATCAATGCAACAGAACTCAACCCCCTGATTTTCCAGACAACTGGAACATTTTCCCGAGTCATTTTGCAGGTCTCTTTATTCGGATGCCTTAAACATCTAGTTTTGCTCGAGATAAATTTCCAGAGATTCGAGACATCTAGTTTTATGTGGTTGTTGTAAACACTTGGATATTGTCATCTCAAGCCATGTATGAACATGAAGGACTGCTTTTAAGTAGCGGAACCAGGAATTTTTTTTCCGTGGAGCGGAAAATACTCCTAAAATGAAAATTTTAAATGACACTTTTTACATTTTTAATACTAGGTGTAAATTTTTTACTATAAATTTAATTTTTTTTAGATGAAAAATTATTAATTAATTTATTTTTCTCTCTTTTTAATGAAATCACAATTGATTTAATCATTCAATAAAAATTAAAAAAATTAGTTTTTGTTAAAATATTCATCAAATGATTTGATCAGTATAATACAAAATTGATAATTTAATTATCAAAGTACATAATTTATTTTTTAGTTTCACTGTAACAGCTACTTGTAGAATCACAAATAATAAAAAAATTTACACTTTGTTTGAAAGAAAAAAAATAAACATTGATCTATATAAAAATATAAAAATACATTAACAAGTCGTTTGATAATGTTATCTGTAAGATTTACTAATTTATTTTTCAGTTTGAAACTTTTATCTTTGTACGAGGAGAGAGAGAGAGAGAGAGTGAGTTATGAGAGTTTAAACTTCTAAATATATATATTCAATAGAGGGAGAGAGAGTTGTATAGGTTAGACTTTTGATATTTCTTGTATTGATAAAAATTTATGTAATTATAGTGGTTAACTTGAGACATTTTTTTTTCTTATGGGAATTTTTTTATATTTAATGTAGGCCTTTTCTTTTTTTTCTTATAAGCCTTTTCTCATTTAGACTGAAGTTTTTTTTTATGTGTCTTTTCTTATTTAGATTGAGGTTTTTTTTTTTAAAAAAAAATTAAAATTATACATAACTTTAATTATAATAAGTAAGATTTTTAAAATTTAGAGGTTTTAAAAAATTAGGAACCTAAAGCGATTGATTTTATAACTTTACATTTAAAATGAGTATTAGATTTAATCGGGCAAAGTTAATTTTTAATTAAGTCGAATAAAAAAAATTTATATTTTTTTTTAAATTTAAGTAGAGACTGCCAACGCGACTTGACCGCCTCTGACTGCTTTTACCAGAAGCAAAAAGAAAACGAGAAGGAAAAAGTTAAAACCTTTGATTTGAGTATACCATAGACGGTATACCCTTTAGCTGTTCCCTCTTCCTTCAGCCACGAAACTGAAAGTGATATTCACCTGGGGCGCACACAAATGAAAAATCGTAATTATATAAGGTAAAATATATATAAAATAGAGAGAGTTGTATAAGTTAGACTTTTGATCTTTCTTGTATTGATAAAAATTTATGTAATTATAGTGGTTAACCTGGGACTTTTTTTTTATGGAATTTTTTTTTTTCATTTGATGTAGGTCTTTTCTTTCTTTTTTTACAAGTCTTTTTTTATTTAGACTGAAATTTTTTTTATTTTTGTGTCTTTTCTTATTTAGATTGAGGTTTTTTTTTAAAAAAAATTAAAATTATATAGAACTTAAACTATAATAAGTAAGATTTTCAAAATTTAAAGGCTTTAAAAAATTAGAAATCTAAAACGATTGATTTTATGGCTTTACACTTAAAATAAGTACTAGGTTTAGTTTGATAAAATTTATTTTTAATTGGATTGGATAAAAAAAATTATATACTTTTTAAATTTTAGTGGAGGCAGCCAATGCGGCTTGGCGGCCTCTCACTGCTTTTATCAGAAGCAAAATGAAAACGAGGGGAAAAAGTTAAAATTATTCCCATTGATCTGAGTATACCTGGGGGCCTCTTTAGCTGTTCCCTCTTCGTTCAGCCACGAAACTGAGAGTGATATTCACCTGGGGGAACACTTCCTCTCTTGATTAGGCGCACACAAATGAAAAATCGGAATTATATGAGTTAAAATGGGAAATTGAAACAAGGAAACTCAAAAAATTGCTATGCCAATCAGGACCCAGTTGGTCAAAGTCAGCACTTTGGAAAATCAGACGGTGGTGGAGGTAACTTTTGATTTGGTTGTGATCCAACCAACAATCTCGGCACCATCCTCAAACCAATTCTTAGTTCAAAGACGTCCTTAATATCAAATTTTAATAGCATGTACATCAAATTTTGTTATATATTATTAACTGTATTAAAAGTCTTTTCATGAATTAAGAATTTATATTACTCATGTAATATAACATTACATGTTTCAATTTAATATAAATGAGTACTGTGCAATTGCTACTACTTGACTATTAAATTTTTTTTTCTTTAATCACGAGTCCATCATTTCAGGCACCCATCCTTGTGTCACGAGTGCTTTAGCTTCACATGGAGCATGCATTGGGATAGCGTTATTGAACATATAAATGAGTATAGAGAACTTTAAATGCCACTAGTGTTATTAGGCGTAAAATTGACTCATGACAAATGATATCAAAACTAAGTTACCTACCACTAACGCAAGAGTATTGTCATGTTGCTCAAGGACACTACACGTAGAGATATGGATACTCTAGTGAGGACACCAAGGATTGAAAGAGAGAGATTACCATAATCACATAGGCGTATGTTAAATCACATCTCCACTGGTGGAGGCTCATCTAGGCTATATCTCAGGGTAAATTAGCCACACAAAAAAAATTATACTTAAATTTTTAGCCTAACGTGATTTTAGCCCACTCCACCCAATCTAAGCCGAGCCTAAAACCACCCTTAAAAAAAAAAAAAAAACTCTCTCATTGAAGCAATGTTAAATCAGCCCTTTATAATAAGACGGAAGATGAATTCTTTGTAAATTTTATACTTGTCTATATTGTAAGAGAGCTTTTTGAAAATATCTATTCAGATTTAATAATAAATTATTTTTATTCTCTAAAGAAACATAGGTCACAACTTCAATAGTATTTTTTTTTCTTTTTGAGTACTTCACTTTGTTTATTTTTGAACATTTACATTTTTATGTACAAGTTTGCTATAAATTAGTTATAAACTCATTGGGTTTATAAAAATTTTGCATAAATATGTTTTATATCTTTTTATAATTTATTATAATTTGACTCATGGCTCAGGGTGGATTAAATGTGATTAGTTTTTTTTAAGTTGTAACACCTTGCTTTACAAGAGAGACATGACGAGGACAAGTTACCACAGCCTATACCCCATCCCTGCCACAGGTGTCCAACAAGAAAAATTATTCAGTCCTCTTAAGGCACCATATCATCTTTGTTTCTTTCCTCACATGGGAATAAAGAAGCAAGTACAGGTGGCCCTTCGAGAGCACTGAATAATTTCACGTCTCAGAGAGCGTTCCACATAGCCTTAACCCAATTTTCGTTTGTGCCATTAGGCTGGGTTAGTTAAACCGTAAAAACCTTTTCGACCTTAACAGCTTGTTTGGAACTTGGGAGAGAGAAGGAAAGGAAAAGAAAAAATTTAAATCAATCTCTCTATTTTTTCCCTTTCTTTGTAAAATCATAAAGAGAAAGAAAACTACTTTTTTCTCATTTTCTTTTTTATTTTCTTTTCCATCCCTTCACTATAAGACAAGTCTCCTTAGGATAGCCTACTTGCCACATGTATAAAAAATATACATATATATCTCTGATATATATTGTATATTTATCTATTTATTAGTTAGTTACTAGTGATGATAGGGATAGTTGCCCACTCCATATGAAACACTAGTGGTGGTTGGCTAAAACTTATCAAGTCTCCACTATCAGATAATGGTTACTTGATAGAAGGAACCAATAAGAAAAAAGATAAAAGTCCCTAACCAAGCAGTTATATATTGCCTGTGATATCCATCGTTTAAGGAATTAAGTCCTGCATAGATTAGAAGATCTTATCTATAGAGAGTTCTAAACACAAGTATTGAGAAAGAGAAGTAACTTACGTTTGCAGAAACACAGAAAGTAAGTTCACTTGGACAACAATGATTAGAGGTTAGTACACATATATTTATTAATATATAATTAATATTTTCGCTGCGTATATATATATATATATTACGATTATTATATATATGTATATATAATTTATCTTATGTTTCCTTCCCTCCCCATATTCCAAACAGGCTGTAAGGGTCAGCAGAACGAGACAGCTCGAGCAGCTCCATTATCCCCACGTGATCCATTAACACAAGTGGGCCACCAGTTTCTCCACACGTGTTGCCATCAGCAGGGCAGTCCGGGCTATCTCACCAAAAGGATTGGCTGCCGATGAAGGAAAATTATGCAAATGTTGTTGTAGCACCTCGTTATTTTTATTCTATCACTAACACTCCACGTAGTAAGTGAAGAACGTACTCTCATATGAGTAAAGAAGTAAGGACATGAAGTGCTTTAGGAGCACTTAGTAATTTTAATTTTTCAAAAAAATTTTGACAACAAGAGGGATTTTCTACAAAGATAAACTCCGGAGAAAATCCCCTTTAGTTGGTGCTACAGGCACTAATGCCCCTCAACATGTGAAATAATAAGTCTCGAATTATCACAATGAAAAAAAAATTAAACTCACACTGAGAACCTGAATAGATTCGTTCAAACAATAAAAACTCATCCTCCCAACCAACCAACTACAACTACACTAACACACGGGGAGAAGCTAATTTTTTTATCAAAGAAACCTCCACAATGTTGATCTGAGTGACAAAGGGGCCTCGACTCTCTCCCTTCCCCACCTCGCTAGCTGACACAGCTGCAGGAGGAGCCAACTGCTAACCTAATTAAGACCACTCCGCCTGTCAACCCATTTGTCCCTTTGTGTGTACCCCCACACTGCCCTAGTTTTATAAAGACAGTCATGAAGTCAACTCCCCACACTACATGAGAACAAAGGCAAATTCGAGTTTGCATCTTTTAAGCAGTAACTTGGAGTTTTACAGAATGATGCGACAAAAGCAGATAATACAAGAAGATTTTACAATTCGAGGCTGCTAGTACATTTCCAGGAAGTGATCTACGTGCCCTTCTGTTGTTGCATTCGAGTTTTTACTACAAGTCTCTGTTTGGTGATATGCCAAATTAATACTATAAAAATGTTTACTTCTATTACTCCTTTTGGTGGTTGACTCTTGGCTTATATTGAATTGAATAAGGGCCATGGTTTAGGTACACCACTGGTCCACCTCTTGCATCTATCCCCATCAAAACAATATATCTAGACAAAAACGAAACAGACAACACAACCGAGATAGATATGTGACAAATCATCTATAGTATTGGGTGGTTTCATATCATAGTGATGAATGGTGTGATCTCGTCGCCCAATTGCCAAATCATTATGATCAAAATTGATCATCACCATTGATTGGACACAGCGGTAGAGTCAAAAAATTAATTTAGAGAGAGCAACTATTAATCATAACTAAGAAAATTTTTTCTTTCTAATCAATAATAGAACACTTGATTTTCATGCATACGTATAATGTATGTATGCATTAAAGGGTATTTATAAAGTTTTAGATGAAAAATTTTGAAAATATTTCTAAATTTGTAGGTAAAAATAGAATATTTAAAAATTTGTGGGGCATTTATAAAGTTTAGAGGGGGCAAATTGAAAATATTTTTTAAAACTGTAGAAAAAATAAAATGTTTAAAAATTTAAGGGTGGCATTTCTATATTTTCAGGAGACAAATAAAAAAAATTAAAAAAAACTATGAATAAAAGGATAATTTCAAAAAATCTGAGGGACAGCCGCCGGGCACATGCTGCCTCCGGTCCTGATTAGATAATTAATAATGAAAATGGATGTTGGACCCAAGTTTTCAACAAAAGCAGGTCAAAAGCATCACGTTTATCTATATTTGGGTTGTTTGGGTGTTTGGGTGCTATCATGTTTTTACTATAAAAAATTTCTAATCTTACAAAAAAAAATTGAACAAAAATTTATTTAAAATGATGTGATAATAATAATTTTATAATTAAAAATTATTTACAGGGATATTTATTTTAAAATAAAAACCTCCTATTACACATTACAAAAATTTCTGGTCATTTTGCTGTTTATGGATTTAAATCTATATCATGGAGAGGACTGAAGCAACATCAAGCTTAATGAGGTGCTGCACCAATGTAAACCATGCCTGGAATGTGACCGTCGACTGGAATGTCAATTCTTAAAGGTCCGACATAGTATAAAGTTATAAACACAAGGAAAGCGATATTAAAATACCCTTTGTCCTCTAAATTACATAGTTAGGACTATCTATTTCTTCAAAACTTGAGGGCAAACGTGTAATTAAGCACCACAGCTTCTTCTTCATCTGCTCCACGAACCCTCTAACCCTCACCCATCTTCTCTTTAATTTTCATGAGCCTTTCACTAATCAATTTCATATCACCACCTATTTAACAGCTGAACTTTCTCTCTCTTCCACTGTAAACCTGAGTTTAGACTTCTCATGGAGGAAGAACTGAAGGAGACTACTTGGTCTCATGGGTTGGAAGAAGAGCTTGTAAGAGAGCTTTTGGATGACGTCTCACCTTTCTCAGTGGCACCACAGGAGATCATAAGTGAATACAAATCTAGCCCTTCTGAAGAATCACCTGTTAACCGGCTCGCCTCCGCCGCCTATTTGGAGCCGGCAATAGAAGATGTCTTTCGGAGCGTCTCACAGGCCAGGTTTGGTTTTATAATTAACTTATTATAATGTCGTGTTTGGAACTCGAATGTATTAGGAAAAAACAAAATGTTACTTTTTTTTTTCATCACTAAATTTTTAATCTAAACATAGCCTAATTAAATATAAATTTATGAACTTGGTCCATTTGATATGAACATGCCTTGCTTTTGCAGGATTTCAGTGTTAGAGAAGGGTCTGAGTAAGGTTGAGAATAAGTACAGTCTGAAGATCAAAAGCTGCGGCAATGCTATGGCTGATGATGGTTATAAATGGAAGAAATATGGTCAGAAATCCATCAAGAATAGCTTAAATCCAAGGTAATTTCAAATTTTCGGTTACTTTATATAGAGTGATGTCTCATGAATAAAAATTAGAGCTTTCCATGGCTCCAGCAGAAAATACAGTTACCGATGGGGGACACCTTTGCCTGCATGTGATGGAAACATCTTTGTAATTAATAATCATTATGATAGATATTTTATTTTAGGAATATGTTATTCTTCTAAAAAAAATTATACAAAATATCTCACTAGAATAATGTAACAGTAACACTCAAACGTTAAAATAAGGAATGGAGGTTGAAGACATAAACAACATATACACCTAAGAATCAGCCCAACACGAAGCTCCATGTGGTCTCGGGTCGAAAAGTCACACTTGCACTGGGTGCAGGCTCAAAGACCGGAAATAAGTGCAGCAAAGTTTGGTTTTTTTTTTTTTTTCAAAAAGCCAAAAATGCAACTCGTTAAAATAGAAAATGAAAGTTGAGGTTATAAACAACACACACTCAATTCTCACATATGCAAGAACCAAATGGCTCTAATTTAATCACATCATTCTAGTAATAAATTTTTTATAAATTTTTTAATTATGTAACATTAATTTTTATCTTAAATGAATGACTCTCATACAACCACATCATAATACGTTCTGTACAACGATATGAACGTTTTAGCTGTAACGCATTACCCTCACAACTACTCGCAAGACAACCATTTTTCTCATTTTCATAAGAAAATCATCTTTACATAATGCTGTTGAAATCCTCCCAGCACCCTTCATTCTCGAAAAATCTTTATGCAAGTACTTATTGTCATACTTTAGGGAGGTGCATTAAATATCATTGCTTTGCAGAGTCATTTTCTGACCTAATTATTACAGCTGTCTGTCTTAATTTCCTAACTTCTAGCTTACAAAATGAAATGTCCTGGTGGGGAGGTTATCCGTATCCTGAACTTGACAACCCCTTCTAAGTTCCCCTTGACCCATGCAAAAGGAAAGGGATACATGACATGAATATAATATATATATACACACAAAAATTGATTAATCATATTCTGATAAAGATTGCTAATTGGATGATGGCCATGCATCTATGTTGTAAATGCAAAAGTTGGGTTATCAATTTTGCATTTAAGGGATTAGTGTCCCTTAACCACTTCATTGTCTATCATATTTATATCCCAATCCTCCAAACATTTCAACAAATCTATATTATTATAAAGCAAATCCATTTAGTAAAGCTGGTGAAATTTCAAATTAAAAAAGTGTTACTTTTAGGTATAGATAAAGAAGTCCCAAAAAATCATATAAATTACTAATATTGTGCATATCTTTATCTGACTCAAAGGGTAAAAAAATAAAATACTAATTTAGATTCTATAACCACCCACTAATCATTTTCTATTTTTTCTCTCACACTTGCTCAAACTAACCACCCGTGTAGTGGGGGCACCCTTCTAGTATAATACATACAAGGACCGTCTCAATACATGGGCCTGTTTCGCTGGGCTTTGACTAGCCCAGCTCTATGAGCCCTTTAAAATATGGGCTTGTACAATTAATTGAATATTGTTACTATGATAATGAGCATGTAATTTATTTATTTATTTTTTTTTTTTTTGTGTGATTGAAAGCAGGAGCTATTACAGATGCACAAACTCCAGATGCAGCGCGAAGAAGCAGGTCGAGCGATCGAGCGAAGACCCGGAAACTTTCATCGTCACCTATGCAGGGCTTCACCTCCATTATGCATACCCATATTTCCTACCCCAGAATGGTAATCCACCAGCCAAGAAGCTCAAAAGCAGTATCTCAAAACCCGAGGGCCAAGGCCATGAAGCCCTGCCAGAAGACAATGGAAGCCCAGAAAACTCTTCTGCAGGCCCATCACAAGGCCCATTTGTGGACAATCAGCAAGAGTTGTCCCTAGAAAGAATAGGCCCACAAGGGTTACTCGAAGATGTAGTGCCTTTGATGATTAGGAATCCATCAAACAACCACTTCTCCTCCAACTCCTCATCCTGCTCTTCTTATCCTTCTCCACCTACTTCACCTTCTTCTCTTTCTTGGCCCCCTAATTATTCTTCTTCATGTGTCTGATATTGGTTTATAAGCTCAAGCATGAAGTAAATATATATTTAGTATATATTCCAAGGTTCAGAACCAAATAAATCTAAAGTGGTTCTATCTTAATTAGTAAGAGTCATATGCTATGATGTGATAGTCATATGATTATATTTTCCTTAGATGTATATTTTGACATCTTTTTGTGTTTCAAACTTGCGACATGTAAAGTTATTAATGTAATCCAAGGGAAAAAAAAATTCGAAGTCAAGTAGTATTCGTGGTTTTGTTACTACTTCCGTAATATTTTTTCCTTCTTGTATTTGACGGGTCCACCCTATAAAGCTCATGTATCTTGGTTGTAGCTAGAGATGAAATGAAATAAAATGAAAAATTGTTTGATTTCAATTATTTCAAAGGCGTTCATTTTTTTTCTCTTTTGAGTTTTTTTTTTTTTTTATACAAGCCAAACGGGGAAAGTGGATGGGGCTAGTGGATTTGAACTTCACCCAAATGAGCAAGTCCATAAAGCACAACTATTAGGCAACCTATTGCTTTTCTTTTTTGAGGTTGTGGGAGGTATGAATTCCACAATATAGAATGGACTTTGATATTTATCATGAATTTTTGGTTTTTTCAAAATTAGATCATTTCAAAGGGATGTGATTGAATCTCTCTCTCTCTCTCAAACACTTTTAAGGTTGAAAAACATTTCCTAGTTAAGAGAAAGTCTAGCTTCAACCGGCGACTGTGATTGTTGCATAATCACTACTAAGGCTAGACTTTCTCCCTAGTTAAATGCATAATGGCACCAAAAATGGCCGTTGATAATGCGTGCATTCAAGAAAGGTGGCTTTGGTCCGAGCCTCCGGTCAAGCCCATTGACAATATTCTGGGTCGCCCATTTACAGTCTAAACTCGATTGGTTTCATGTTGTACGGATTTCACGGCATAGTTGTGGTCTTCTTCCAACCACGAGAAGGCTTGAAAATCTAAAATACACATCATTATAGCTATGTAAACTAAACAATCACCAATGAGTTTCGAGTCTATCACGAATCATGCTTTAGTTGTCTTATTTTTTCAAAATTTAAAATACTTATTTCTTTATTAGTATATTGAATGAATCGAGTGAGCTAAAAAATTAACAAATTCCAAATTTATTTAAACTTTGGTTTGTTTATGTCATAGAATGATTACAAACAAAATTTAAGGAGGCCTGCTAGGTTTGTTATTGTCTACACATCAAACATCTAAAAACTCGTTTAATGGAAACATTATTCAATACTCTTTGAATGGCATATCACTCTCACTTCTCTTATAATATAATGGATACTCTGCTCCGAAATACACTACCAGATTCACCTAATAAGGGGCTAGCTCACGTATTATAGAAGAAAGAGCAACAACGTGGTGCTCTAGGAACAGCAACAACTTGTTTAGAACTTGGAGAGGAAAAAGAAAAAAAATAATTATTTTTCTTTTTCATATTTGATAAAGAAGAAAAAATGAGGAAAAAGTAAAAAAAAAAAAGCACTCTCTCTCTTTTTCTATATCTTTGTTCTTTTTATTTATTTATTTTTTTTTTTTACAAAACGACAATAATTTTCCCTCTTTTGACCTTTCCTCTCTTTTTTTATTTTTTTCGTTCTTTTTCATTAGTTCGCTCCATTCAATGACCGCGTTATCCCCCGTTAATCCGCTGCCTCTCGCACACAAAGGCTACATAATAAGGGCAAATTCGGAGATTTAAGAACCAAAACCAAAGCAGTCTTTCTCGCTATTTCCGGTTAACAAACAGTTCGTCTTTCTTCAGCTCTCTCGGACCCCCAAACTCTCATGTAAAATGACTTTATTTCTCTCTCCTCTGTAACACGGTCAGACAAACTCGGGGCCCTAAGAGTGGAGATATATATGTGTGAAGCCTATTGTAATCTGATCGCTCCAAACAGCACCTTAGGCTCGATCTGTTTCTTAATCTCCAACCAATTCATGTTCATATCATCAACACAATGATATTTTCACGTCTCGGACGCTCCCTCTCTCTCTCCTCTCGCTCTGCATTTCACAGAGTAAACTCTTAGTCAGTTCATACATTTTACTATAGTGATTTATATGTATGTGTTTATTTATTTATTATTATTATTATTTTTTTGGTTTGCAGAATGTTGTTTCTGGTAAATATGGTGCAAGGCCAGTTCTTTCGAATGAATTGGTCTCTCCGAATGTTTGCATTGATGAGGGATTAGGGGTTGTAAGGGGTTATTTAACTTCGATAAGAACCGGCACTGGGAGGCAGCTTGTTTCTAATGTATACTCATTGGAATTTAGTTCCATTTTTGCTAACCCTAGGCTTCGGCGGCTTTTTTGTAGTGAAGCGCCAAAGAAAAGAAGTAAGAAGGATTGGGTATTGTGATGATGTTATAGTGTTTATTGTGGTTTTTTTTTTTTCATTTGATTGTTGCAATGTATTGATTGGGATTTTTCTTTTTTTGTTATTTTTTTTGAAGACTACGAGAATTATTACCCGAAAGATAAGAAAGAAATCTCGAAAGAGAAAAATCAAAAGTCGGAGTCTAAAGGTAAGTATATAATTTGATTCATTGAATGCAATGGTCACCCCTTTCAGAAGTGGAATTATATTGATGTCTTGAAAGTTATGTGCTGGCTTTACGTGCTCGTGACTAGTTGGAAAATGCTTCAAGAGCATGATTTCCATATAGAAATTCTTTGAAGACTGGCGTGTCAATGTCACGTTTGAAGTTAGAAGCTCAATGCAATGATGACATTCAAATTTGAAATGATTGGGTAGCAGTGTGAGCTATGCCATTCTTCATGGGGGATTTGCATATTTGCGTAGCATTGCTACGTGTTGTGGGATTTGTATAGCATTGCTGGAAGTGAACATTTCTATGATTTGGTGACAGTAGTAATTCTCACAATGCTGTTTATGTGGTTGTAGATGGAGATTTCTCAAGAGGCTAATATACTATGTGTTTCTGTATTCTATGTTATTGATTGCATTGATGCGTTGTCCACGAGTTGCATGAAAATGTGGATATTATGTACCCCATGCTTTCTCTGCTTATTTTGATGTGTAGGTGAACATGCCTAAGAATAAAAGCTTTGTTACAGGTTCCGTAGATGCTCAAGTTGGTAAATGTTAAATGTCACAGAAGAAAAAATAAGTAAATAAAAAGTGCCACATAAAGAGGTGGCACGACAAGATGTTGAGATTTACATAGTGTCAGCTTAGTAACCCGTAGTTGAAAGGAACTTCAGACTTGAGCTTGAGCTGCCATTTCCAATGTCTTAGTCACTCTTCAGTTCTTTTGATGCATATTCATGATGTAACCAGAGGAATCGAGCACAGGTGATCATGGGAACTTTCAGGAAAACTTCATGAAGCAGTATCAACAACACCTAGTTACCCCGTTATTGTTTATTGGCTTTGTGCTCTCATCAATTTTTTTGGGTCCTCATGAAGAGCAGAAGCAGGTCAGTATTTCTTTTACTGGACTTTATACATTTGGTTTCCTGTTCTGTTAATGTATATGTGCTTAAGAGGTATGCTTTTGAATTCCAATGTGGTGTTGTATCTGATAAAGTCAGTCTGCTGAGGGCAATCTAAAACTTTTTATTAATAATTGTAAGGATGTCAATACCATAATGAACTTATTCTCGTAGCAGTTCAGGATAATTTCTTGCATTATTTTGCAATAATGATCAGTTCAATGTGAAGAGGCTTTTGTAAGCCTGTTTCAATCTGCAATCCAACTTACTGGCTTAGCTGGATGAACCTTACGGCTTAGTCCCTCCTTAGTTTAAAATTTATTCACCTGCCTTGCATAATAGCTATTTAATCAATGTGTGGACTCAATGGTTTGCAGTGATGTATCTTTTATACTTGATTTTAGTTGAATTCTTTGAATGGTGGATAACAATTCAGTAATATTGCTTGAGATGTTTGCATATTAAGATGGATGAAAAAATATCTCTATTCCTGCCCTTATGCAACCCAACTCCATTTGTTGAGAAAGCAGACATGCAAATGCTATAAAAAAAAAAAAAAAAATACAAGCAACTTTGATGGACTATATATTCTGATAGGCGTTGAATGAGCAATCCCTTGAAATGCACAAATGTTTGTTTACTTCAGGAACCTGTTAGTTGAGCAATTGTGAAGCATTTAATTTGTCACTATATATTTGATGTACTTATGCATTAGTATGTTTTTTGTTTTACATGCCATTTGATTTCTGCTTTGATAAGGATGTTGGACCATATAGCGCAATTGAAAAAAGAAAAAATAAGGAGATGAAATTTATAAAGAAAAGAAAGGGAAATGAAGAGGAAAAATACGACATTTGGAAGAATAAAAATATTAATCCTATGCAACTCAACAATGATGACAATTTTATACAAATTTTTTTCTTAGCAAGCCTTCGGGCTTGCCTTACCCACCTTTATTGAGAAAGAAGAGAGTACCACCCATGCCTGAGGGAAAGATATCCGTTCGGGTCACATACTCGTTTTCACACATAAGTTTTAAAAAGTGTTCCTAGTAGTGAGATACCGACATTGATGAATCGAACCTATAGCAATGCTGCTCTCCTTGCCCGCCCCATCCGCTCTTGCTCAGCAGTGTATGGTTTTTTGCCATGATTAGTTGCATCTTGATAGTGGAACAAACAGCACAAAATTAGTGCTTAAAACTAAGTAAATAGCAACTAAATGAGAATTTGATTATAAAAACATGTGAAATGAATTAAAGAAAATGAAACTTGTACTTTTATATGACCAGAACTAATAAATTCTACCAAGAATGTATATGGTTTATACTTGCTTATTTGTTATACTTGTAGAACATAATAGAAGACATTAATGTGGTCTAAAATTTAAGTGTTGGCCAGTTATCCTCATTTTATTAGGTTTTTCCTTCTTTATTTGTTGTTTCACTTTAATTTCAGGTTGGTGTTAATCTTTTGGTTTCTCTGGGCTGCGTGGTACTTGTTCAGAATACTATTTTAACCATTTGTTTATTTCTGATCAGTTTTGTCTTGGTTTCAAACTGTTAGATTGTCACGCCCCATCCCGAGTGGTTAAATAATACTACCCCTAAAGTGGCACGTGGCAAAAACTTGCTAACTTCCATACATAACCAAAGACAAAATATTAAGATGCTTTAATATACTCGTCAAGACATTACTAATATCAATTACAAACATCAAGGTATCAACCTTGAAACATCCACCCACAACCCACAACATATGTACAATAATGTACCAAATATTTTATTACAAGATAACAAAATATACATTGAGCATTGCTTAGAAAACCTCTCTAAGGCTCCAGTTGCTTAGTGGACCACTTTTGCTGCTGCACACCTAAAATGTGTTCCCATAAAATGGGTATGCTAACTACACGCTTAGTGGGTATATTGAAATCATATAAATAGAAAATAAGTAAAACAGTTATGGATCAAGATTAAGCTCAAATAACTTTTTCGAATAACATTTTAATAAAAGCATCCATAATAAGGATATAATTTGTTCTATCAATGAAAGATAATTGCCTTGAAATCAAACTGTAATCAAAATCCATTTTGGGTTCAATAAACTCATTCCATATAGCTAAGGGTTGATAACCTTCAACAAAAATTATGATAGTACTGTTACCCTGAGTATCGGCTCAACTATTGATGTTAGCAGAGTCAAGAGTCATTCATTATTTTTCCAACGGTAGGGATCCTCTCCCACTAAGCTTGGAAGCGAGGCATACACTCCCCTATTAAGCCCGGAAGCAAGGCAAACATACTTCCTTATGCAGCCTGAAAGCTAGGCAACAAGGCTATAATAGCATGAATTCATTATTGCATTTAAGAATACATACTTGATCCAATAACTATAAATATTTCACAAAACCACTCTCATAAATAAAACTATTTCATTTCAGTAAAGAAACATAAGATTCATTATCATAGAATAGATAAGTTTTCAGTTCATATGGTTCAATATACTCACTTTACACCAATTGCCGCATAACTATAGTACTCGCTAATCTTTAGATGGAGCTGAAGTGGGCAAAGGACTCTCTTGGCCTAGCACAAGTCAAAACACATGATGCAATGAATAATGGATTCACATTCTCATATCCATGCATTTAAATGCAAAGTCCACTTTCCACATGTATGCATTATCATCTATGCACATAGAATGCACGTGTATGCAAAACTCACTCATTCTAAGTTAAAGAACTCCTAATCTCATTGACATGTTTTAAAGTAGCTAAGGATACACTTAAAATGATACGATACCCAAAATGTAGATTACTCGATAGTGAACACCTTAACATAGGTGTACTCTTTTCCTTATATTTCTTAGCATGGTAAGAATCTATTATTGAAATTAATGCCATTAGAAAGTAGATTTAAAAGGCTTTAAACTGATAGGTTATAGGTCCAAAATGAACTTCGGGTGAAGGGGATACACCTACTTGAATATGAGCCAAATAATTTGAAAATGAAAGTTGCAGACAACATTTTTAAGGTAACTTTAAACTGAAATCTGAATCAGTCTACAATAATTTAGATTACAAGTCTTATATCAACGGAAAGATATATGAGTCTAGTTTCTTAAGAATCAAACGAAACAAGTTTTGGAGCTTCCTAGAGAGAGTTATGACTGTTTTCCCAAAGTGCGGCAGAGCTGACTCAGTCCTATATTATTTCAAATTCCTCTTTCTCTCCTAATATAGGATTTAATGCATAAATCACTAACATGTAAATGTTTAAAGAAGATTTCTAACACATAAATGAAAAGAATAAGACATAAGATGTCATTTCTTACCAGGGGTAAAGATTACACAAGTCACTTTCTCTGTCTTCTCTTCTTTCCTTCCCTTTTATCTCTCTTTTTCTTCACTTTCTCTCAAAGCAATCAGATTTTTAACAAGCTTTTCAATCTTTAACAAGCTCATCTTTTCTCTCTCTTCTATCTCTTATTCAAATCAAAACAAATAGATACATCTTTGTATCTAATGCAACACATGGCACACACCTTGTTGGTGAAGTACACATCTAGATGTCACCCTCACAAGACACACTGACAAACAGCTCTATGACTAAGTAGGTGAACTTAATTATTTTGATTAACACTAATTAATCTTCACTTAAGTTGATTAATCAAGTTTAATTACAAATGAAAATGCAAGAAAATTATGAACATTAAACCATGCTAATTAAGCACCTTGATTAGACTAATTCATGCATAATTAAATTAAATGCTTATAATGAATGCATGAATGCCACAATTCTCCCCCTCTTAAAAGAATTTAGTCCCGAAATTTACTTACCTGTCTGAAATAAATACAGATAGTAATTTCTCATGTTCTCTTCATTTTTCCAAGTAGCTTCCTAAACTGTATGACTTTTTCACAAAACTTTTACCAATGATACAATTTTATTTCGTAAAGTATGATTTTTACGATCCAAGATCTGAACTGGCTCTTTTACATAAGTTAAATCCCTTTTCAGGTCCACTGGTCGTGCTACCAATACATGTGATGGATCTGGAATATACTTTCGTAGCATTGATACATGAAACACATTATGCAACCTGATAATTAAGGTGGCAATGCCAATCGATAAGCTATAGTTCCAATCCGTTCAATAATCTCATAAGGCACAATATACCGTGGATTTAACTTACCCTTATTCCTGAATCTCATAACTCCTTTCCAAGGAGATACTCGTAAGAATACATAATCACCCTTTTCAAACTCTAAATTCCTTCTTCGGTTGTCAGCGTAACTCTTTTGTCTGCTTTAGGCTATTTTCATCTTGTCCTGAATAATTTTAATTTTGTCGGCAGTAACTTGAACAATTTCTGGGCCTAATAACTTTCTTTCTCCAATTTCATTCCAACACACTGGAGTTCTACATCTTCTGCCATATAAAGCTTCATATGGGGCCATTTCAATAGTAGTTTGGTAACTGTTATTATAAGCAAACTCTATCAATGGTAAATGAGTATCCCAATGACCTTGAAATTCCAAGCCACAAGCTTGTGGCATATCCTTAAGAGTCTGAATAGTATGTTCTAACTGTCCATTTGTCTGAGGATGAAAAGCAGTACTGAATTTCAAAGAAGTTCCCATAGCATGTTGCAAACTTGGCCAAAATTTAGAAATAAACTTGGGATCTCTATCAAAAAGAATAGACACAAGTGTACCATGTAGCTTGATAATCTGATCAACATATAATTGGGCATATCTATCAAGACTAAAGGATGTCTTAACAGGAAGAAAATGAGCAGATTTAGTTAATCTATCCACAATCACCCAAATAAAATCATGCCCTCTTTGAGTACGAGGCAAACCTGACTCAAAGTTCATAGTAAGGTGTTTCCATTTCCACTCAAGAATTGGTAAGGGTTGTAACCAACCAGTTGGGTGTTGGTGTTCAGTCTTGACATGTTGGCATATTACACACTTAGCTACAAAATCTACTATTTCTCATTTTATTCCCATTCACCAATAATGTTCACGCAAATAACGATATAATTTGGTACTTCCTGGGTATATAGCATAAGCTGAATTGTGAGCCTCTTCAAGAATCTCTCTCTTCAAATTTGTATCATTCGGAACACACAACCGAGTCCCAAACATCAATACATTATCTTCTTTGACAATAAAATCCGTTCGGGCTCCCTTTTTCACTTCCTCTTTAATCGTTATTAACTATAGATATGAATTTTATTCGCAAGCAATGGTTTCAAAGTAAGAGTAGCTAATTAAGCTATGGTATCTCTCACTGCTAAATCAACTCTCATAGATTTTAAATCAGCAAATAGATTTGTTCTAATAACTCGTAGATGTGCCAAACTCCCCGAAGACTTTCTGCTCAAAACATTTGCTACCACATTAGCTTTTCCAATGTGATAATTTATCGTACAATCATAATCCTTAATTAACTATGTCCATCTTCATTGTCTCAAGTTCAATTCTTTTTGTATAAACAAATATTTCAAACTTTGATGATCAGTAAAGATTTCACAAGTCTCACCATATAAAGATAGTGCCTCCATAATTTCAATGCAAATAGAATAGCTGTCAACTCAAGATCATGTGTAGGATAATTACGTTTATGAGTTTTCAACTGTCTAGATGCATATGCCACTACCTTTTCATGCCGCATCAATACACAACCCAATCCTTGATGAGATGCATCACTGTAAATCATAAACCCTCCATTTCCAGAAGTAATGGTTAACACAAGTACTGAAACTAGTCTATTTTTCAAATCTTGAAAACTCTTCTCACATCGATTTGTCCATTCAAATTCCACTTCTTTTTTGTTAATTGAGTCAAAGGCATAACAATAGTAGAGAATCCCTGTACAAAACGATGATAATACCCTATTAAGCCCAAGAAACTTCGAACTTCAGTCACATTAGTTGGCCTTTCCCAGTTCATAACTGCTTCAATCTTCTTAGGATCAACAAGAATGTCATCACTGGATATTACATGACCTAAGAATACCACACTATTTAGCCCAAACTCAAATTTGCCCAACTTACCATACAGTTGCTTTTCTCTCGAAGTTTGCATCACAATGAAAGATAATTGTCTTGAAATCAAACTGTAATCAACATCCATTTTGAGTTCAACAAACTCATTCTATATATCCAAGGGTTGATAACCTTCAACTAAAGTTATGACAGTACTGTTACCCAACTAAGCCTAGAAGCGAGGCATACACTCCTCTATTTAGCTCGGAAGCAAGGCAAACACACTTCCCTATGTAGCCCAAAAGCCAGGTAACAAGGCTATAATAGCATGAATCCATCATTGCATTTAAGAAAACATA
Source organism: Euryodendron excelsum (assembly GCA_033060915.1). NCBI lineage: Eukaryota > Viridiplantae > Streptophyta > Magnoliopsida > Ericales > Pentaphylacaceae > Euryodendron > Euryodendron excelsum. Next base: position 36,008,198 of record CM065392.1, on the reverse strand, counting down.
CTTGATCCAATAACTATAAATGTTTCACAAAACCACTCTCATAGATAAAATCATTTCATTTCAATAAAGAAACATAAGATTTATTATCATAGAATAGATAAGTTTTTAGTTCATATGGTTTCATATACTCATCTCACACCAATTGCCGCTTAACTATAGTTCTTGCTAATCCTTAGATGGAGCTGAAGTGGGCAAAGGACTCTCTTGGCCTAGCACAAGTCAAAACACATGATGCAATGAATAATGGATTCACATTCTCATATCCATGCATTTAAATGCAAAGTCCACTTTTCACACATATGCATTATCATCTACGCACATGGAATGCATGTGTATGCAAAACTCACTCATTCCAAGTTAAAGAACTCCTAATTTTATTAACATGTTTTAAAGTAGCTAAGGATATACTTAAAATAATAAGATACCCAAAATGTAGATTACCCGATAGTGAACACCTTAACACAGGTGTACTCTTTTCCTTATATTTCTTAGAATGGTAAGAATCTATTACTGAAATTAATGCCATTAGAAAGTAGACTTAAAGGGCTTTAAACTGACAGGTTGTAGGTCCAAATGAACTTTGGGTGAAGGAGATACACTTACTTGAATATGAGCCAAATAATCTGAAAATGAAAGTTGCTGACAGCAATTTTAAGGTAATTTTAAACTGAAATCTGAATTAATCTACAATGATCTAGGTTACAAGTCTTATATCAACAGCAAGATACACGAGTCTAGTTTCTAAAGAATCAAACGGAACAAGCTTTAGAGCTTCCTAGAGAGAGTTATGATTGTTTTTCCAAAGTGCGACAGAGCTGACCGTAGCATGCGAATTTCAGTTCTGTATTATTTCAAATTTCTCTTTCTCTCCTGATATAGGATTTAATGCATAAATCACTAACATGGAATTGTTTAAATAAGATTTCTAACATATAAATGAGAAGAATAAGACATAATATGTCATTTCTTACTAAGGGTAAGGATTACACAAGTCACTTTCTCTACCTTCTCTTATTTTCTTCTCTTTTATCTCTCTTTTTCTTTCAGTTTCTCTCAAAACAATCAGATTTCTAACAAATTCCTCAATCTCTAACAAGCTCCTCTTTTTTCTCTCTTCTATCTCTTATTCAAATCAAAACAAATAGATACATCATTGTATGTAATGCAACACATGGCACACACATATGCACACACCTTGTTGATGAAGCACACACCTAGGTGTCACCCTCACAAGACACACTAACAAGCACCTCTATGACTAAGTAGGTGAACTTAATTACTTCATTAACACTAATTAATTTTCACTTACGTTAATTAATCGAGTTTAATTACAAATGAAAATGCAAGAAAATTATGAACATTAAACCATGTTAATTAAGCACCTTGATTAAACTAATTAATGTTTAATTAAATTAAATGCTTATAATGAATGCATGAATGTCACATAGATGTTCAAATTCCTTGCCCTTAGGAAACATGTAACTTTTTGTGATAGAATTCTGAATTTATCAAAGATATTGGCTATTGCTATTATCACGTCTCTCTTTTTTTTTCCTAGTCCGTAATTTATGATGCAATGTTTTACTCGATTTGGTGAAATAGACTCCGTCAAACCAGCACTGTTGCCACTAAAATTTGCTGTTGAACATATTGATACTGACTGCATAAATTTTACATTTGCAGAATTAAGAATGTATTCTTTTATCTGATGGCTTGTTTATTCTCTTTCTCTCTCTGTGTTTATTTTTCCCTTCGATGAACTGATTATTTTATATTATTCAGATTAGTTTCCAAGAGTTCAAAAACAAGCTACTTGAACCTGGTCTGGTGGATCACATTGTTGTTGCAAATAAATCACTTGCGAAAGTGTATGTGAAGAGCTCCCCTTCTGTTTCTAATCAAACCAATGATGAGATTGCACATGGTCCTAGTGATAGTACCCACGCTAGACGAAATGTGAGCCATTACAAGTACTATTTCAACATTGGAAGTGTGGACTCTTTTGAGGAGAAGCTGGAGGAAGCCCAGGAAGCATTAGGAATAGACCCTCATTATTATGTTCCTGTGACATATGCATCGGAAATGAATTGGTATCAAGAACTGATGAGGTTTGCCCCAACAGCCTTGCTTTTAGGATCCCTCTTATTCATGGGACGCAGGATGCAGGGTGGATTAGGCGTTGGTGGTCCTGGTGGCAAGGGTGCCCGGGGAATATTCAATATAGGAAAAGCGCAGGTTACAAAGATGGATAAAAATTCCAAAAACAAGGTCAGTCATGGTGTTTATTACTTTATCTCAGATTGTCGAAGAGCTTCTGAAATTAGCACCAGTTGTTTAGCAAGTTAATTCCACCGAAAAAGGGTGATAAATTGCAGTTACACTTCTGTGGTTTTTGCATTTGGGCACTTAAGACCCTACATATTTGAAGAATAGATGGGGACCTCCCCTGCTGTTGGCCTACACAAATAGAATTTTTCATTAATTATGTTCTGACCACTTGGACTGTGCAAAATGTCTTTATCACTCTTGTTTGGAAACGTGGTTGATGGATTATCATTTGGCTAGAAATGCACAAAATCCTCTCTATATAAAATTTAAAAAAAAAAAAGAAAAGAAAAGGGATGAAAAAAGAGAACCTATCTGAACTCTTTTACCCTTGACATCCACCAACCACCACCACCATTGAACACAACCCCCATAATAACCACCACTGCCTTCCTAGTCCCGTCCATAATTTCCACCAGCACCTCCAACAACTGCTAGCTCCTAATCTCCACCACCACACCCATTCAATACCAACCAAATGACCACTAGATCTTTCCCTAAAGGCCTCAACCCAGTCCACCACCACCACAGCAGCCTCCAACAAAAGCTACTCCCAGACTCCACTACCCTTAGCACCAGCAGAAGCCACCCGATTCATAAGGTTTAGAGAGAGAGGTCCTGGTAAAGCAACCAGAGAGTTATGGGAATGGGTTGGTTGTCTGTGTGTGTGTGTGTGTGTGTGTGTGTGTGTGTGAGAGAGAGAGAGAGAGAGAGAGAGAGAGAGTAAAAAAAATTGAAAATATTTGTGATACTAAATTTATTTTTGTTTTATATTCATGATGAAAGGAAAGATTACCCCTCTTCTGTTCTCCTCAGTTGATGGTCATGACGGCAAGGTAGGTCTCTGCTTATCTCTGAACATGTGGGGTCAAAGTGCTAAGTGCAAAACCTCAGGGGGTTGTAAGTGTAATCTATCCTTTAAAAATGTAAGTCTATAATCAAAGTTTAGATGGATGAATTCCTTTGATTTTATTTGGTGATCCAGGTATACTTCAAAGATGTGGCTGGATGTGATGAGGCAAAGCAAGAAATCATGGAGTTTGTACACTTTCTCAAGAACCCAAAGAAATATGAGGAGTTGGGAGCAAAAATTCCAAAAGGCGCTCTTCTTGTAGGCCCCCCGGGGACAGGGAAGACGCTTCTTGCCAAAGCTACTGCAGGTGAATCTGGCGTGCCTTTTCTGTCTATATCTGGGTCAGATTTTATGGAAATGTTTGTTGGAGTTGGACCATCCAGGGTCAGGAACTTATTTCAAGAGGCAAGAAAATGTGCTCCTAGCATAGTTTTTATTGATGAGATAGATGCAATTGGGCGAGCAAGAGGGCGTGGGGGCTTTTCAGGGGGAAATGATGAGCGTGAAAGTACTCTAAATCAGTTGCTTGTGGAAATGGATGGATTTGGAACCACCTCAGGAGTTGTTGTGCTAGCTGGCACAAATCGGCCCGATATTTTAGACAAAGCCTTGTTGAGACCTGGTCGGTTTGATCGTCAAATTACCCTTGATAAACCTGACATAAGAGGCCGTGACCAGATATTTCGGATCTATTTGAATAAATTAAGACTTGATCAAGAGCCATCATTCTACTCTCAGAGACTTGCTGCTCTGACTCCTGGATTTGCTGGAGCAGACATTGCAAATGTTTGTAATGAAGCTGCTTTAATTGCTGCGAGGAGTGAGAGTTCACAGGTTACGATGGACCATTTTGAGGCAGCTATTGACAGGGTCATTGGAGGTTTGGAAAAAAAGAACAAGGTATTTCATTTCTCCCCTCCCATCTTGAAGCTTCATTTATTTGCTTAATTTTTTATGTGTCAGATCTCGATTGTTTGATCTGTGGTTAGTGTTCTTTGTTTCAAAGATATAAATAACTGTATCAAATCAAAAAGCTAACTCAGGTTGTGGATTTGGCTTTAGAACTTATAAGTATCTTTTTCTGTTTTCTAGCCATGTTAAACCACACTGCCTGCATGCTCTACACAAGATACCTTGCATTAAATATGTGCAAAATAAACAAATGAATGAAAAGTAATGACTTGAACGATTCATATTTGTTCTTGATTTCTTAGGAAAACGTAAACAGTGATAGAAAATAGAATAGAAGAATGAATGGATCTTTGGAAATGTTACTTCCGTGTATTTTCCTTAACTGGGTTGGGATAGATTGCCCTTCATGTTAGTTTATGATGGAACTCGCTTATCAAGGCTTGGAAGTTGCTAGTGTCTAGTTGATATGGAAGGCTGCTTTCTTGGCTATATTGTGGCTTGTTTAGCTGAAAAAGGAGTGTTAGAATTTTCTTGCATTTCTTTACTACATGATAAGGGCTTTTGGGAAAAGTTCCATATGACACATCCCTTTGGGCCTTCTTTGCTAAGCCCTGCAACAGTGTTCCCTTGGTCTTTCTCGTTAAAGATTTAGTAGCCATGTGACTTAGAAGTTTAAGTAACAGTGAGCTCATCCCAGAGGAAGCAGTAAGTTCAGTTCAGATGCATGCTTCCTGGGAAACCCATGCAAATTCGGCAATCTTAGCATGTTTTAGGAATGAAGTGGGAGGTATTCAGTGCAATATCTCTTTGCTTTATGGGATCAGTCCATCTATTGAATAGAGAAGTTTTTCTATCTCATATAACTATATGTATTTAGAGTGCTATGTTTGATTTATGCTCAGTGTATTATATTCAAAGGTCATGCTTCAAATGGCATTTACATGCTTAGAGAAAGAAATCAAACCATCTTAGATGGGTATCTTAAATAAGCATTGTTATGCATATTACATTGTTAGGTGCAGGATTCTGGCATCTAATACCATGGCTGCACCCTGTAAGGGACTTGTGCAAAGGAGCCAACTTCTTCATTGCCTTTTTCCGCATAATCCTATTGTGTGTGTGTATAAGTATAAATAGATGTACAATACCCCATGCTTTTTCATTTGATGAACAAATGAAAAAATAGATCTAAGGGACAGAAAGCAAAGTGATTTTGGTGCCACAACACAACACCATATGGGTCCTTGGGGAATTCATTGCAGCATATTGCAGTCTGTATTGTAGAAGATCTTTTGCTTGGATCCATGACCACTGTAAAATGCTATAATTTGTTAGTTAAATTATTCCTTTGGGAATAGATTTCTTTCTGCAAATTTTTGTTTTTGTCAGGGAGAAATGTGTGTGGGTTGGGGTGTTTTGGTTTTTTTTTTTTTTTTTTTTTTTTTGTATTCATCAAATAGAGAATTGTGAAAAGTGAGATGGATTCGTTTGCCTGTTTCTTTATGCAGGTTATAAGCAAGCTGGAAAGGCGAACTGTTGCTTACCATGAATCAGGTCATGCTGTTGCTGGTTGGTTCTTGGAGCATGCAGAACCATTGCTCAAAGTGACAATTGTTCCTCGTGGTACAGCAGCTCTTGGGTTTGCTCAGTATGTCCCCAACGAAAACCTTTTGATGACCAAAGAACAGCTCTTTGATATGACATGCATGACCCTTGGGGGTCGAGCAGCTGAGCAGGTGAATTTATCATTCTCTCCTCTTTACTTTTCCCATCTCTCTGGATAGAGTATTGAGTTATTTAATATGGAAATCTTGACGGCCTTTTTCTTGTTTTTTGGGTCTGGGATCAGCCATTAGGGTGTTGAAATATATGTATTCTGTTAAAATTTTCTAAATACCAAAAGGAAATGTCACAAGGCCAAGTCTTGAGGCCTAAGCCCTGAAAACCACAAAACCAAATTTTGAACTATTGCTTTTTGTAGTGTTGTTTTCATTTTTATTTTTAAATACTGAAGCTTCATTTCTTATGTTTTAACATATCCAGAGAACTCAGATCTCTTTTTTAATGATATTGGTTATATTGGTTATATTATGAGACTGTACAGGAGAAATGGAAATTTGGAATCATATTACTGGTTGGCATTGAAGTGGTGGTTTTATCTTTTAAATTCCAAGTTCTCTCTTCTTTTTCAGCTATTCCTCACTTCTTTTTTTAATACTGGTTGGAGTTGAACATATGGCTTAATTCTCTTGCCCTGAGTATTGCACCTTTAGACATTAGTAGTCTAGTTGGTCTTAGAGCTGGGGTTCTTGTGTAAGAAATGGATTTCATGTGAGTAAAGAAAAATGGTAGAATCTCATAGAATGTTGTCTTTTTGAAGATTTGAGTTTGCTTCCACATATTGCTAAAATTATTGATTTCTCCTAGATTGTTACCTGGGAAGGAATTCATGTTGGGTAAAGAATGGTGAGATTCCTTCGCATTTTTTATTGAAAAGATGGTGATCTCATTTTGGGCAATAATCTGTTTTTGACAGCACATTATCCAATAACCTTTATTTTACACCATATTGACATGGAAAAGTGCTCCTGGTTGACCTCTTATGCCAATTAGCGGTTTTGAACTTCCGAGCTTCTATTTTGCTTGCAAAATTACCATTTCAATCTTTCAATTCTGACAAAGTTTGGTAGTTTGTTTCGGCCATAGGTTTTGTTGGGAAAGATTTCAACTGGAGCCCAAAATGACTTGGAGAAAGTGACCAAGATGACCTATGCCCAAGTGGCAGTCTATGGTTTCAGCGACAAGGTAGGTCTTCTTTCCTTTCCTCAAAGGGAGGATGGATTTGAGATGATCAAGCCCTACAGCAGCAAGACTGCTGCAATTATTGACAATGAAGTAAGAGAATGGGTGGGAAAGGCATATAATCGTACTGTACAGCTTATAGAGGAGCACAAAGAGCATATTTCTCAAATTGCAGAGCTGTTACTTGAGAAGGAGGTCCTACATCAAGACGACTTGGTTAGAGTACTGGGCGAACGCCCATTTAAGAGCAGTGAGCCCACGAATTATGATAGGTTCAAGCAAGGGTTCCTAGAAAACGATAAAGAAACAAAGGAGACAACTAAGGGTGGGACTGCAGATGATGATGGGTCATCACCTTTAGAACCTGAGGTTGTTCCAGCATAGTGACTTAGGAGTTCTATGGTTGTATAAATTAGACACACTTTCAGTGATTTTGTTCATTGCATTCTCCTTTTGTTTGAGGCTTACTGAATTTTAAAAGTCAGCACATCTGCAAGTCATATCCTCACAGAATATGCTTGTTTTCTGAAGATGTGATTTGTAAAAGCCAAAGTGTAATCATGTGGACAACTGTAATTGGGCGGCTTTGATATAAATAAGATTGGAGCAGAGTTACTTTTAAGCGTCTTTCTGAGTGATTGTGCTACAATTCTGGTTTTTGGACTTTAGTTGCCTTTTGCTTTAATTTAATCAGATAGCAAGTAAATGAATGGTACATGTTTGTGATTGCAAAGGATCCTAAATTCAATGGATTTGGCTCTCCGCTCTTGTGACCAAGTCCAGTGGTTGGCTAACCTTTGGCCACTTTGTTGAAGCTTGGTTTGTTTGATTTTCGAGTATATCTCAAATAATCTTTAATTGAGTCAAGCTTGAGTAATGTGATTTTTTTAGTGTATATAAATTTATCTAGCTGAGCTTGTAAACTTAACGAGTTTTAAAATGTGTTCAAGTTTGGTTAATGAACATTTTAAAGCTTGGTTAATGAATTTTTTTCAAATGAGTTATTAATAAGCCGAACACAAGTCGAGTTTGAGTAACTTGATTCATTTTACGGCCCTATGTGACACCATTATGAATTTCAGAGGAAACCCGTCAAATCCACAAACAAAATGGCCAGCAAAAGGTCCAGCCACGGGTCAGCTTACAGTGCATTCACCATGGACCTTTCAAAATGGGACTTGGAAAGCATTAGGTTGGTGGCATCATCTCATTCAGAGGAGTGTATCATTTCTGATGGATGTTTACTTTGATTTTACAAAAGCAAAATGGGTTTTGTGGTTTGAAATTTTTAAAAAAGTGACCTTTAACAATGTTATTATTGGCCTATAAATTCTGTTGTTAATGAAAATCAAGTAGTCAATTGTCTTCTTGTTTCCTTTGGAGAACATTGTTGGGTGCACAGGACTCCATTATTGACTGGTTTTCTGTGATGGGACTACACTTTGACAAGCTGTAGATTTGAAAAATGGGGTTTAACTGGCTATTTTGGGAATAATCATAATGGACAAAGGCAATTTTGCTTTTTGTGCTGCAAATGCTGCCCATGAACAGGTATATAAATGGCCTCCAACTTGCAAAGCAGAGGACAAAATATGCGCTCCAACACTAGAAATAATTCAACACCAACCATTTTGTGAGGTTGTTCCTCAAAGAAAATACTTCATTATCTAGAAGATTATGATGGTGTTTAGGGTCAAAGAAAGATCGTGATTGGGCAAGATCCTTTAGGTGCAGATTTGTAGTTTACGGCGCGGCACTAAATTGTGCTTCCATTGCTCCAACAATGGAAATTGAAATTTTTTAATCAGACACAGCTTTCAAAGTGGGTAGTTCTCTCAAGTCTCAACCATGATTTGCAGACTAATTTAGTGGGGTTTTTGTCTTCTGATGGGAGTCTTAATGTCTAATCGGACCGTCTATTTGAGTTATATATATATATATATATATCTGTTCATAGTAAAAAGTTGAGTAGAATTCATTAATACCTCATAATATTGTATAAAGCAACAAGTAGAGACTCTACATGAGCTACAAGCCATATTGCGCAACAGCTCTTTGGCTTTCACCCACCACCAAAAAGAGAGAAAGAACTTCAATTAATTCATATGAGCTAAAAACCCATGTCACATCTAACTCTTGCCAAAAAGATAGAATTGTGAAAAGAGATTGAGAATTAAGTGGGTACAAACCATCTCTTAGAGAAAATGTGGCATTGGACAGTGAAATAGGCTGCCTAACCATTACCTTTCCCGGACCCTACTGTAAGTAGGAGGCTTATGTTAAAAAATGCTCCAACGTGTCAACTCGATGGAGTGCATTATAATTGGTGTCTCAATAATTGAAAAGGGTGTTTTCTAAGGGTAATAACGACAGTTCAATATCTTAATGTCTGTATCTTATGAAGTGCATTATTTGTCATGTACTTCCAAAACATGGATCATATTTGTACTTGGCCATGTTTTAGTGATAAATATTGAAATCCAGGACTTCAACAGATGATATTTTATCACTTGCCAGCATTATTGCCCTTAGTTGAATCATAGCTTTTCTCAACTAGTGGCATACCTAAGATTTTGGTTGAGAGCAGCCTCTGTGTCCGCCAGTGTTCATAGCTAATATACATTAATCACCAAAAAAAAAAAAATTTCTTCCAGAGTTTTTATACAATACCTTCCACCGGAATGGCACTTTGTTTTAAAATAGTAAGTCTGAATTCAGCTATATCCTTTTGTGTACTTTTTTTTATTGTATAGCATTTCTCTTAATCAAGCTTTTAGAATATATGGTTTCCACATAGATTAGAATATATGATTTTCTTATAGGTTTAATTCCTGTTATCTATTACTTATTCACCACTTCTCTTTAGCCTATATATAGAGACTCTCTCTCAATGTAATAAACTACATTATTACTTTAATACAATGCATTATAATACTAAGATTTTGTTCTAGGGTTTCTCTCTTCTTCTCTCTTATTATTTTAACATGGTATCAGAGCCATCAATCTGTGGTCTCTTCTAAAAGCAACCACATACACCATGCTTTTGCAATTAATCCAGGTAACAAACCTTTCATCCATCTCAGTGCACCTCTATGCGTTGATTTCTGGCTCCCCATCAACGAGCCTTTAATCTATCTCAGTACGCGCCTTCCACAAGCGCCAAATTTTGGCTCCCAATCAACGAGCCCTTCATCCATTTCAATACGCGCCTTTCACAAGCGCCTAACTTTGACTCCCAATCAACAAGTCCCTCATCCATCTTAGTACACGTTAAGCATAAGGGCTAACTCTGTCTCCCAATCAACGAAACCCTTATCATCAGTCTCGCCGAAAATAACCTTACTTTGCCACATGCCCACTCGCACTGTAATTCTTCTCCATACACTTTGCATGTCTAAGCAATGAGTCTCTCTGGATCTCTTGGCTCTTCTCTCGCTTAAAAAGTTCTCTTGACTTGTTAAATTATTCGTGGTATTATTTGTTGTTTTCATGACATTGTTTCCAAACTCAAGTTGATATCTTATCTACTTGAGTTTGAGAGGGGATGTTAGAATATATGGTTTTCTTATAGATTAGAATATATTATTTCCTTATAGGTTTAGTTTCCCATTATCTATTACTTATTCACCACTCTCTTTAGTCTATATATAAGGCCTCTCTCTCTCTCAATGTAATAGACTATTTTATTACTTCAATACAATGCATTATAATACTGATATTCTGTTCTAGGATTTCTCTTTCTCTTTGTCTCTTATTATTCTAACAGCATAAATCAACTTTCCGAATGAAACCCAAATAATAAACAAAGAGCCTAAATATCTTCAAGAATCTTACAAACTGGTGCCCATAATTTTAAAACTTCTAGACTATTTATAACCGACGAATCAGTATAACTAACTGGCCTGACCTCATTTTCTCAGTATAATACGATTGCTATAATTCAAGGATTTTCGATCTCCGTTGATGTTGCTTTCCAAGTAAACCGACCTCACCCACTGGAAAACATGTCGAATAATAAACTATATGACGAGATTAATTATGATATTAGTAGTAATAAACCCAAAAATTCGATCACAGTCAAGGGCCAGCCAGGTAGTTGAGATAATTGAGGGAGAAAGAAGATTTCAAATTGAAATAGTAAAGAAATAATGCTTTCAAACAAAACCAGCCCCAAGCAACAACATTGCATTAATGTTCTTTTCAAATACGTAACAATATTTCTTCTATTATAACTCCCCGTGAATTGCAGATATAGCACCATACGAGGCCACCCCTCGTCTTTTATTCCTTTGCATATACTGTATACTTTTTTCTAGTATAGAGGACTACTAATTGCAGTCGTAGTGGTTGAACCACCGCCTACTAATGTGCACCATACATGTGCAACAGCTGATATGTTGCACATTAGCAGGCGGTAGTCCAACCACTGCGACTGCAATTAGTATTTCTCTTCTAGTATAATATGCAAATGAATATATCTAATATTGGACATGTATACTTTACTCTAGTATTATATATAAATATAAATATAAATACGAATATATGTACATGTATATATATACCCTGGGATCTAATTATTGGCCTCCATTACTAAGGAATTTGAGGATTTATATCATGGTCGGCACAAGCTAGTCACAAAAATAGGGGATTTATTGCACATGTATTAAGTGTGCAGCTATTATATATATTCTTTCACTATATATACATATGCCCATTACACGCTCACAACCATCAAAGTCAGATTGAAAACTTACTAGTCTTGTCATGCATGACATATCATATTACATGAAGATGATCCCACAATAATGGTGTACCAATCAAATGTGCACATTATGTCCACACCACCACTCAATCATATCAAAAACTTAATGGTCTTGTCATACATGACATATCTTATTGCATGGAAGTAATCCCGTAACAATGGTTTCCTTCGTTAATATTCTTTTAGGGTCATGTCCAAGCTTTATATTAATAAATTTCACTAAAATTGTAAAACATGCTTTTTTTTTTAGAGATTATCGTCTCGCATATTAACTTAAAATAAGACGATAAGAATGGGGCATCAATAATGCAAGATTTCTCTCTCTTAATTATTATGGCCAAACTATTAGATAGCGTAGCTTGTCATACAAGTAAAGATAAAGATATCTTACTCATGAATCTTATGAGTATTTCACTTAACTCACATTTCACATGATAGTAGATGTTCTAGGGCACATACTACACATGTAAATAATTATCGAACCTAAGAATCATAAAATTTGAGGACTAGATAAGTATTAACAATAGTGACGCCTTTTTTTCCTTATTTGTTAATCCTTCATAGGGCATCTAATTATCTAAGAATAGCCCAAAAATTTGCACAAGAGTTGTGTAATAACCCAAGCTACCAACATTTCTTTTATCAGAAGGTTATGAACTATTCTATGTTGTCCTGGGACAAAATATGCAAGGGATTATATTCAATCATAGCAGTCACGTCTATCGATCCTTTAGCCTGTTTGGGGCTTGTGCAATGGAAGAGAAAGGAAAAGAAAGGAAAGGAAGTGACAAAGAAACTGTATGGAAAGTGGTTACTTTTCTCTGTTTGGTTTTGTCAAAAAAAGAAAAATTTGAAAGAACATAGCTTCCACTGTTTTAAAATTCAAATAAAAGAGGAAAGTAAATAAAAGGGTAACTATTAAAGAGGGGAAAAAAAATAAGAGAAAAATAAAAAGAAATTTATTTTTTCTTTTTTTTTAAATTTTCTTTTTCTCTTTTTTACCAAACTAGCAAACAAACGATTAAAGGAAGAAAAACTATTATTTTACTTTCCTTTCATTTTTGTTTTTTTGTCTTTCCATACAAGCTGTAAGGCTTGGACTCTTGGCAGATATTTATGATTCCCCGAGCTAGTAAAAGTGAATGATTCTCCACCTTCCATTCCATTTCAAAGTGGACAAAAATTTAAGAAACAAAGATGGCTGGTTGCTAGGAAAAGTTGTTATCATTAGACAATTTTTGCAGGACTCTTTGCTCAATATAAGCTGGTATATCATCTTTGGCTTTGGCTTACTTTTGAAAATGAAGGAAACTTCCGTCTCCTTAGCTGGAAAGCAGTAGTCTAGCCTCCATTCTGAAAAAACTGAATGTGGTTTCTACTAGTAGTGTAGTATATTCTCAGTTTTTGCTAAAGCTAATGGTGATCATTGATCCTCTCCTCTCAAAACCCATGGATTTGAAGGAAGGATCCTCTCAAAACCACCCATTATACATGGTGATGGCCAGCTAATGATGTGGAAGGGTAGAGTACTCCTAACAAGAAGACAATCTTCCTAGCCTGCCAATTTCAAGTTGTCAGAATTCTGCTTTAAGATCCCCTCACCAAAAACAAGAGAGAAGTAAAGAAAACAAAGATCATCCATATTATATGTATTATTTGACAGTAATGTGAACAGAACCATGAAAGAAGTATGAGCTTTTACTTCCAACACTAATCTTTTATACTATTATAAAACAAACTCTTACGGTGTACTCTCTATTTTGGTGATTTTTTTTTTTTAACAAAATGACTCTCAGTAGGAAATTTGCCTAGTTTATATTTAACACATGGTAATTATGTAATACCCATAAGTAAACTACTCCTTCAATTCTGTAATCTCTTTATAACTTCCTACTACTAAGTTAGTGGTAGAAAAAGTGATTGAGTATAATGTAGTACATGTACATAGTGCATGCCACCTTTCTAGTATAAATATATATATATATATATATATCTTCTATCTATACTATTATAAAGCAAATCTATTTGGTGAAGTCTTGACTTTGGTAAAGCCTTCATTTTGGTGAGCCTTTTTGTTTTTGACAAAAAATGACACAGCAGTAAATTTGTCCAGTTTACACAGGCATGGTTAATTATGTAATACCTACAGTCAAATCATTTATTCAAATTCTGCAACTCCCTACTACTAAATTAATAATAGAAAGAGTAATAAAGTGTAGTGTAACATACGTACATCGTGTGTACCACCATTCTGATATATATATACACACAATTATATTATATAACAACACAAGTTGGCTTTGGATTAATTAAATAAAGCATTCTGTAAGTTTGGTAAGAAAGTGGTATGATTTTTGCTTTCCAGCAAGAACATAACAAGACATAGGGAAAAGTGCTTGAGACAACCCAGTGATTAGGCACTTAATTTTTCAGCTCAGCATTCGAGATTGAGGCCTTGATCCCCTCCCTGGGTTTCAACCTCCCTTCCGACCCAAAAAAACACAAAAAAAAAAAAAAAAAATAGAGGGGGAAGGTAACACATGCTAGGTTTAGTATAAAATATCAATGGCATCCTATTCCATGAGTCTGAAAAGAGGTGCTAAGTGTCTTATAGTAAGTTGAACTCAGTTATATTTTACACAGATATGAATTTTGTGCCCAGTAATGTCCACACCTTTGTGTATGAAACCAAAGATTAGGATCCTTCTTATTCAATGCCCCAAAATGCCCCTGACTATCTAGCTTCAACCTAGCCCATCATCAATTAGAATTTTTTTATTATATAGTAAATCTTTTTTGGTCATTTTTAGATTTAAATGTTTAAATTTGCATTTTAATAATAGAAATATTATTGCCACAATATTCTGGATAAGGATTATTATTGTATATTCTCTAAATATTATCTATAATCGTTTCTTCTATTTCGAGAATGATTGAACTAGTATAGAGCATATTTGGTGCATTTGAACTGTCGTTTTTCTTGCTTTTCAATTTTTTTTAAAGATAATAAGTTTTTTTTTGTTGTTATTATTATTTCCAATTTAATGCCCAAAATGTCCATGACCACCCTTTAACTAATTAGTCTCATTACTTAAAAATTGACCACACAATTTGCATAAAACAATCTTAACCAGAATATTTGACATAAAAATAGCATTATTAATTTTTAATTATCATATACAAATTAATGACAAAGAATTGAATGTATGATCTAATTTAGTATCATTGTCACAACAAAAATTATTCAGTGCTTTTGGAGCACAGCCACGTAATGCTCCACTTTTCATATAAAGGTAGAACTCACTACTTATTAAAGTAAATAAATTCTACCTTCATGTAAAAAATAAAGCATTACGTGGCGATACTCCTAAAGCACTCAATAATTTCTCTAGCCACAAACATCGTGATATAGGATTTAAGAAGATTTGGTACAGGACCATAAAAAAAAATTTCTATGTAGGTGGTAACAAGGGCATTTTGGTCATTTAGGAAAGCTTCTACGCTGACGCCACGTGGTCAAATAATTGAATTCACGCACTTCTGGCAAGCACTTGGTAACTTCCTCCAGGGGCAATTGAGTAATTTAGGTTAAATTTAAAATAATTATATTATTTTCACTCATGAGATTATTTTTTATATTTTATTTGGAAAAAACGCAACGGTTTGCCTATTTAAATCGAAGCCCGGCCTCGTCTTCCTTCTCCCTCTCCTCTGCACCGTTCAATCTCATATCGTATAGCGCTCTCTCTCTCTCTCTCTCTATCTCGCTAGCATTGTGCTTTCGCCTGCGCTGTTTGTTCTCGTCCCGTCGCTTTCTCTCTCTAGAGTTCGCGTTCTTTCGACATTCGTTTCTTGAATTTGGTACGTTTTCTGGTCCATTTTTTGCTATTCGATGCTGTTTCATTTCATTTCACTCTCTGTTATATACTGTCATAGTTATGGTTGAATGTTGAGGAAAAATTTGATTTTTCTCCTGAATGGGGCCTCCAATTCTTAGTATTATTTGTGGAAGGTTAAAGCTTTATGGTTTTTGGTGATGATTACGACATTAGATTATAGATTTTTCTTTGTTGATTGAGAATTATGCATTTTGCAGTTCATTGATGCATCTTTTGAATTTTTTTTCACTCGAGTGTGTGTCTTGTATTATGCGGGTCTATATAAATTTTTTGAGTTATAAATTATAAGTGGATTTGGGTCGGGTTGTGTGGACCGGTACCCCTAGGGATTCAATATTTGTAGGTTTTCCTAATCATATAGGATTAATATTTCTGGATTTTACCTTATCCTTTTTTTTTTTTTTCTTGTTCTCTTGAATTTTTCCCTTCCTGTGTTGCTTCTTTAAATAAAGACCAGCGGGTGTGCACACGCAAAGCGTTTGTAAATCGGAGCATTTTTTTTCTTTTAAATAACTATCGGAGATTTTATCAGAGTTGCAAGTAAAAAAGATAAATATAGAGCCCATAAATTTTGAATAATTAAAGTAGTTATTGGCAATTATGTGGAGTAGTTGAGTATATTTGCAGTTACTGAAGAGCAATTATCTTGCGTTACTTAACTTCAGACACATACACCAATTGGGTTCTCCCTTTGTATTAAGAAAAGATGTTGTATGAGTTGTGGTATGGTTCTTTTAAGTTCAGATATGCAATGTTTCCCCTATTACAAATTGTCTATGAACTTTGATTAAATGATTGTTCTAATAGCCTATCTCTATCTTTGAAGGTTGTGTTTGTTCACAAGCTATTTTATTTCAATTAAATTACTACTTTTACAGTTGTATGTATAATTATTTTAGTCAGAACTTGTGAACCTCAGGTTATTGGTGGTCCACCTTTCTTGGTTCAATATGTAGTGGTGGTTGTGGGTTTTCCATTCATAAATTCCACCAAGCCTTATCCAAGTAAATGGGATGGCCATAAATATTTCTTTCATGAATGCCTTCTGATTCTTTTGGTGGCAATCTGAGTCAATAGGCTGTATAATTCTAGGGAATCAATAAATTTTTAAGCCATGAGAAATTTTAAGCTCAGAATTAAAATGAACATCAACATCAGCTTGGGTGTGTTTAAATTATCCTGGTCCCTAATGCTCACATACTTTCATTCTTTTCTGAAGTTTTTTTAGAACAAAATGGAATACGAGGACCGCTACAGGCAGGCTCAGAGTCCAAAATATGACTGTCTTCTATTTGGTAAGTATTTCTTTTTTAGAAACCTGGTTCTTGCCAAACAGTGGTATCTGCAGCAGCAAGGCTAACTAACTGTATTTGAACATCAGATTTAGATGATACTCTCTATCCCTATAGTTCTGGTTTGGCAACTCGATGCGGCAAGAACATTCAAGGTAACTTTGGGTGGCATTCTTATTCCTTACTCTTTTCTCTATACTGTTACTTGTTTTTCTGCTTTTTAACTTTAATAATAATTTGCATGACTTCTTCTAGATTATATGGTTGAAAAGCTTGGCATAGACAAGAACAAAATCTCCGATTTGGGTACCCTACTGTACAAGAATTATGGGACAACAATGGCTGGTCTTAGAGTATGGCTTTAAAGCTTTAAATCCTTCAATCGTTTGAGTAAATGTTAATCCAAAAGCATTTTTACCAATTCTGACTTGTTTCTTATTTCAATGACAGGCAATTGGGTACGACTTTGACTATGACGAATACCACAGGTGCGGAAGTCCCCTTCAAACAATCATACTAACTTGAAGAAAGTTGTTCTTCGTTTTTTTTTTTTTTTGCCACTTATTTTTTTGGATCGTCTCTGACATAGGTGTTTTGACTTCCCTGCTTTGCAGTTTTGTTCATGGGAGACTACCTTATGAGAATCTAAAACCAGACCCTGTTCTAAGGAATCTTTTGCTTAGCTTGCCTATTCGGAAAGTTGTAAGTCCCTTACACAAATATGGAGAAGATTATAATTGTAAATTTGTTTTCTTACTACCTTATTTTTCCAATTTTTGTTTTAGATCTTCACAAATGCAGACAAGGTCCATGCTGTTAAAGTTCTTAGTATACTTGGGCTGGAAGACTGTTTTGAAGGGATTATCTGCTTTGAGACTCTGAATCCCATTCACAAGAGCACCATATCTGATGATGAAGATGAAATTGAGTTTTTGGGCTCGACATTACCTTCAACTACTCCTACCGGTAACGAAATATTTGACATTATTAGACACTTTTCTCAGCCTAATCCTCAGTCAAGATTACCAAAGACACCAATTCTCTGCAAACCATCAGAAGATGCCATTGAACGAGCTCTCAAAATAGCTAACATTAACCCCCAGAGAACAGTAAGTCGATCCCTCTTAGGATTTCATAATCTTGAAATAAAATCTTTCTATATTGTACTCATGCCCTCCATTGTTGCTGTTTCAGCTATTCTTTGAGGATAGTGTCCGAAACATACAGTCTGGAAAGCGTTTAGGCCTGGATACCGTGCTGGTAAGTTATTCGAAATCTTCAGAAAAAGACGTTATTTGGACCATCTTCGCCAATCTGATGGTTTTGTCATCCAATTATATGCAGATTGGCACTTCACATAGAACAAAAGGCGCAGATTATGCTTTAGAAAGCATCCACAACATCAGAGAAGCATTGCCGGAACTTTGGGATGCCGACAAGAAATCTGAAGTCACTTACCCTGGCAAGGTAGCAGTGGAGACATCTGTGACAGCCTAGAACTAAGTCATATTCACTTCTGTTGGGGGGAGAAAAATCATGTTGTTCATGGGATCTTCATCCCAAGTTTCTGTCTTATGATTGAATGATGTAAATGTTTCGTTGTGATTATTAGTTAATTGAAAATAATTGAAAATTTCCTCGTATCAGTTTAGTCTTTTGCATAACCATGTAAATTACCCCCGGTTCTTTGCAGTCATGATCATTGTAATTCATTATCAGGGAATTGGGTTGTCGCGCCAATCACGCCATTGGTATTAATTTGGTTTTGATTTATTTGTCAAGATGTGGACTGACATTCTGATGTTGGGATGAGGTAGATGATGGCTTTGCTGATGCACGTAGTTCTTTAATCAGAGTGATAAGGTTATTGGTGTGTTAATTATACTTTAAGCTCGAAAATGACCACCCGCCACCGTCCCTCTATTTTTCGAATAGTTGTGATCGATACAGGTGGACGGTCCACATATTTCGTGAAATACTAGTGCGGCACGTGGGAGTTGCCGTAAGGTTGGCGTTAATGGTGGCTGTTCATTTGGTCAACGATGCATCGATGTGATTTTAGTATTTATGGTCGGTTGCACATAGAGCTCAGTAGAACAGCCAAGTAAGCCGCCAGAAGGAAAAGCATAGCATGATGTTAAAGAAAAAAAATATTGCTCATAGGATATTTTAGCCATTGTGGATGTCCAGAGTTTGTAATTTAGAAGTCTATAGGGTGTGCTAACATTGTGAAAGGAGTACTCAAATCAAACCATTTCAGACATCCCTGTTTGATTCCGATTTTGGTTATGTTTTCATTTTTCGTCTTCTTAGAACTAAAAAATTTGAAAACATTGTTTTTCTTGTTTTCAAAAACCAAAAGAAACTTACTATTGTTTTCGTTTTCGAATGAAAACGATTTCAAAAACTCAAAAAATATCCTTTTAGTGATTCTTAAAATTGGAGTGTTTTGTAAAAAGCATTTTTAAAAATAAATTGCAGAACCGGCTAATCAAATCCGTTTCGACGAAAACGTTTCTACAATTAATTTGCCAAACGTGATTTCATTAGAATTTCAAAAAATGAAAACAAAAAATCAAAATCAAAACCATAACCATATTTATGTCTACTAAGTTGTTTTATCCAGAGAAACTTCTCTCTGGCAGATCAAAGGTCAGGCTGTGAAAGCTGGCATCATCGACATGAACGGTTTAGAATTTTTATTCTTCTCCTACATTTTTTGACAGGCCCATGACTGCCCATACGCAGCCCAAGAGTCATCTTTCATGACAGGCCAATGAATGCTCACCGTCTCCATGACAAGGCCCGATTCAAACAAACAAGCAGGCCATTAAAGCTGTAAAACCAAAGCCTAAACAGCAATGATACCGAAAACGGAAGCCTAAAATGTGACTTAAAAAAAATTAATAAAACAAAAAAACGTTAGTGATATAAAATTAAATATTATATTCACAATAAAATTTATTAAGAACTTTAGAAAAAGCAATATAAAGTATTAAAATACTTTTATAATCAAGTAAAATTTTAGTACTGCACAATATCTATAGAAATTTATTAAAATAATTGTGAATGGGATTTTTCGTGTACCCTGATTTGCACAATGATCTTTAAAGATGAACACTAAAAAGTCTACAACAACAGAGAGGGGTGAGAATGCGTCGACCTTCTTGAGGTCGAAGACACTGAAGATTAAGCTGGACAAGCTTAATCAAAGAGAATTGATAGAAAGAAATATACTCTAGTTCTTAGTAATGCATACATTGTACTTTTTTATCTTACTTTATTTATAGGTCTTCGAAGGTCTTACTCCTTTTAAGAGTTGCTCTTTTAATCCCTTCATTATAGGAATCAACCTTCTTTGAGTCGGTTATAGGATTAAACCAATTCTCTTAAGTCCTTTCTTTGATTGGATTGGAGTTCTCTACCTCTTGGGCATTTCTTGGCACCTGGGCTTGCATTTCTAGGTGCTGAATTTGTCTCATTTAGGTCGAGCTCGGCCTTAATGGCAAGCCTGCTTGATTTCTTTTATTCAGGGTCTGTTTTTATACAAGTCAACCTTAGTAAACTTGATTACTTTCATAAAATACGGGCCTTTTAGCCCACAATAACTATATATTATTTTTTTTTAAAAAAAAGCAAAATTCTATGAAGTTTTACTATATTTTTAAAAATATTTTGATAAGTTCCTTTAAATTATGTTGAAGTTTCAAAAATGTTTCAAAAGCGTTTATTTGAAATTTTGGTTAAAAATTCATGATAGTTTCATCTTTATTTTAGAAGTGAATTTTGAGATAAGCAACCGATAGAGTTGTTTAATATTTATGATTAGTACTCTTAACTTATGTTCAGTTTGTTAAAACTTAAAAGCTCATTGAAAATCAATTCTTTATGTAACAAAACAATATTAAACATACTTTTAAGCCGGTTAATTTTCTAGACTAACTGATAATTAGTTTGATTAAAACTCGTTTAACAATTAATCAAAAATTAAACAAATCATTTATTTCTGAAGCATAAAAAAAAAATAATAAAGTTAAACAAATCACCGTCACATTTATGTGATGTCCATTTATCTTTTTTATTTGATGCTGCGGAAAGAATGTAATGTCCATTATCACAGTTATGTAATGTCATGTCTGCAGTTGTGAATTTTGCATCATTAATGGGCCGTTACAACTGTTAGCTTACCCCCTCCGTCAATCTCATAAATAATGTTTGGTGAAGTCCCTTTATTTTTAGTACCGTTACCATACTTGCAAAAACTTCAATTCTCATTTCTTTTATCGCCATTTCTTCTACAATCATCGAAGGATTGCGGAAAAGAAAACTAGGGTTTTCAACGGAAGACTTCTAGTGGTTTTGATCAGCTATGGCGGATCTCAACAGAAGCACAGTCCTTGTTACCGGTGCTGGCGGTAGAACTGGTAGCCAATTTGCTCTTACTCTTCTCCATTGGATGGATCTATCTCTCTATGTTAACTATACTTGTGTTTGTTTGTGGGTATGTATATATATATATATATATATGTATGTATTTGTGTCTTGATGTCTTACTTTATGTGGTTTTGGATTTATTTAGTGGAGGTATGTTAGGGGTTGTTTGGGATGATATCTATTATTGGCAAATAGGATATCTACTTGTATGAAACCCTTGATTGAACAGCGTTAAAATTTTAGAAAATGTTATATATAAATTAATTTCTCAATTTATTTGTTTACCTAAAAGACAAGTGAATGAGTTTCAAATAAATTTGTTAATATGGATCCCACTATCTTGTGTTGAGCAAATTGATTGAGAAATTAGTTTATGTATAGCATTACACTAAAATTTAACTCTTGTTATATCTAATAAAATATCAGTGACAAAGAATAAATAAATTCATAAGTTTGATAAAGCATCATTTTATGAAATATCTTACCAAATAATACTCCCTATTTAGGTTAAACTCCTTCCTAGCAAGGTGAAACTTTTTCATTTTTTCAGAACTTCATCTCACTTTCTCTTCAAATTTTGTCAAAACTGGTTAATACTTATACTTAATCCCTCTACAACATATGCTATTAGAAATTAGGAAGATCTATCCCATCACTATTTTTTTTTACTGGACATATTTTCAGGCATCTTTAACCAACATAGCAATTTCTTCCACAGATGGTCGAGTTTCCTTATATCCCCCATGTATAGGAGTCGCTTTAACTGTTTTAGGTTGTAACCTAACCAGTGTGAAAAAAAGACCCAAATTTGAGGTTTTATGCCATAAAAGAACTTTCTAGTAACGTGGGAGCTCTTCTTTTTCCCTTCACATTCCATTCGTTGGCATTATTAGACCTCACTCTGGTTTGCTCCTTCCACCCAGAGATGTCTCTCTTTTTTATTTCCCTTATGATGGATCCACCCTGCTTCACATTTCCTGTTTCTAACTTCTAAGCTTGCTTACCATTGAGTGGAAATTCAAACGCGGGGTAATATCCACTACCAAGGTTTTAGGGACCTAATCAACACGTAAAAACACTGGGACTGAAGGGCACATTAGATTAAGCACTTTTGACTATGCAGGCTGTAGTTGTGGGGTCACTACAATTTCAAATTTTGGCAACTTCTGGTTAAGGGAAATATAATTGCTGGAGCTATTTGATTGCTCCCACATTGAATTCAAACAATTCATCAACCACTATGCAGGAACCTGTTGAAGCAACAGAGAATGCTTGGCTACAGCCCACAGGGCACACCAACAGTGTATTGGATGGTTACTATGGTGTGTAGTTGAATGAATGCTTTTAATATTCTGGTATTGAATGTCGCTAGAACTACTTTATGGACTGATATGGTGCTGGAATCACTGTGCTTCATATTTAGAAATGTATTAGACTGTTACCACGTGGGTAGGTTTTCCTTATGTTTATCAATTTGTTTAAAAGGGATTATAATGTTTCAACGATAACTGCATGTCTCCCTCTTTTGAATAATGAAAATCAAGCTAAAGCCACCTTGCCTTTTGTTTATCTTTCACAAAGAAATGGATTGTTTTCCCTTCTTTGTGATTTGGTTCTTTGTTGCTTGATTTTGGCAGGACAAATTGTTTATAGGAAGCTGAAGGAGAGGGCAGACCAGTATGTTGCTAGAGGTTTGGTCAGAACAGAGGAGAGTAAGGAGAAAATTGGTGGTGAAGATGATGTTGTTGTTGGGGATATAAGGAATACAGACAGCATTGTGCCTGCAATCCAAGGTATTGATTCCCTAATAATTCTCACGAGTGCTGTGCCAAAAATGAAGCCTGGGGTTGAAATAAGTAAAGGTGGAAGGCCTGAGTTCTATTTTGAAGATGGAGCATATCCTGAACAGGTAACTTTTGTTTTTTTTGGTCTAGTATCTTGAACAGGTCATTACTGCCTGGTCTAACTTTTGGATCCTGTTCTACCTTATGTCTTTTTGTGTTTTCTGATGCTGATTGAATATGTTTACTTGTTAGGTTGACTGGATTGGGCAGAAGAATCAAATAGATGCTGGTGGGTTTTTTTATTTTTTTACACCATTTCAGTTCATATAGTTTTTCCAGATTATTGTTTGTTTTGGCATGTGTTGTGCTGAATTATGTGGTCTATATGTACAGCCAAAGCTGCAGGAGTGAAGCATATCGTTCTTGTTGGGTCGATGGGAGGAACAAATCCTAACCATCCCTTGAACAGCTTGGCGAACGGGAATATATTGGTCTCTACCTTTTTTTCTCGTCCAAAAATTTTTTTATTTATTTTTTGCTTTTTAATTTCATCAATTTCATCTATATTTTTTTTCTCATCTTGGTTATTTTAAAAAGAATGGATTTGATTCCTTTCTGCTGCACACCCATAAAGTTTTTTCTTCATCCTTGGGTTCCATTGGTTGGACTACTGCTTTACTCAGTACTGATTACTGATTTCTCTTCTGGTAATGTTTCTAACTAAAAATTGTAACATAATGATTCAATGGTCTTCAATCACACAAAGTCAGTATCTCAAAGTGGAATGCTCCATCTTGATCAGCAGTATGAGTCTCAGAACTTGGTTGATGCAAAAAGTCCATTGCTTCTATGTGAAATAGGAGATATCACTAAAAATATGATTGGATTATTTTTTTAAAAAAAATGTGTGACGGTGAACCCTGCGGCCTATATGTGGGCCTGGCCTGGCATACAATGAAGACCTCCTTTTGAACCTTGATGAGCTTGGGGATTTTTGGAGGCCTAGGCATGCCTTAACAACCATGTTTTTGCCATGTGCAGATTTGGAAGAGAAAAGCTGAACAGTATCTGGCTGACTCAGGGATCCCATACACAATTATAAGGTATGCTCATCCCTTTTTTGTTTTTCTTGACAAGTAAGGTATGCTCATCCCTTTTTACTTTTATCTTCATTGTGACTGATAATTTTTGTATGTATAATTGCCTCAATACAAAAATAGTAGATAGGCTCTCTTTAGTGTCATTCGGATAGCATTTTAAATGCACTTTACAGTTTACATATTAAGCGGAAGATGGAGTATCTTTAGTTATGCTATCCAGTCAAAATCAAGTGGTGGTTAATGACATGCTGCAAGATAAGTTTTCTTTATAATAACGGACAGTGACATGATTAGAAACTATTTTGTGATTGTCACAAATTATTCTGATTGTTACATCGACTTCATGAAATACCAATTTTCTCCTATATCACTGAATGATTCCCGGGTTATTTATGTGAATATCTGCTAAATCTAGCTGATTCTAGAGTAATGAAATTTTAACATTCATTGGTCTTCTCGAACTCAAACTCTATTATCAAAATTTTCTTCTAACAAAGCAAAGAGATACCATTATAAAATGCTGATATTGTAACTGATGTCAACAATTAATAATTCTTGAACACTGATTCACTTCCTTGCTTTTATTTACATCGTTGTTCTAGTTACTCTCGTTCAATAACCAGACTGTCTGATTTTCATCTTTCTGATTACACAGGGCTGGAGGCTTGCAAGACAAAGAAGGCGGTGTCCGAGAACTACTTGTTGGAAAGGACGATGAGCTTCTTCAGACAGTAACAAAGACCATTACTAGGGCTGATGTTGCGGAAGTCTGCATTCAGGTACTTACTACAAGTTTGTTGTATTTGAGGATAAGATATATGCCTCCTTGGTTCTTCTCTGCAGGCCTTTACTCTGCATTTGCTCTTTTATTTCGGCTCTCTGGCATAATATATACCCTTTGGTGGACAGGCACTACAGTTTGAGGAGGTCAAATTTAAGGCATTTGATCTGGCCTCAAAGCCTGAGAGAATTGGCACGCCCACGAAGGATTTCAAGGCACTGTTTTCCCAGATCACTACTCGTTTTTGATAGACAACAGCCACAGCTATAAATTTCGGAATCTGTTATCCATTTTCAGAATTTGCTATTTAGAATTGTCTTATCTACTGCATTGTGACTCTGGAGCTTGATTGTTGTTATATAAGTATCAATTTAATTACATTGGTAAATTGAAGTAAGATCAAATAAGGATTAATTGCATGGCACTGTAAACAGGCAATTGTTGTCTTAGCCTGGATTCTATATGCTTCAGTTAAATCTTGAGCTGACATTGTGAATAATGCTTTCTGATAATCAGATTGGTTTGGTGTTTTGAAGTTCAAGCTTTGTCTTGTGGAAAGGGTGTGTGTTTCACCAAAGTGATTTGAAATGAAAAATGCAAATGTAAATATAAAATGTCTTGCCAGAGATTAGGCACTCTCCGTACCCTCCCCAGTGCTTTAGCCCTCCTCGGGAAAAAAAGTAATTCATGCCAAAAGGAAATCGTAGTTTGCACATCCTCTCTAGTTTTTGTTTGGATTAGAGCTTATTTTACCAGCTTACAAGCTAGTCAAAAAATTTTAAACTAATAAGTCATAAGTTGATAAAATAAGCTAATACAAACGAATATTTATAACTATAGAGTGCCCATAAAAGTTGAATATTTTTGTGAGTTATTCTTGGGTTGTTATAAAAAAAAAAAAAATGAACATGCATAACTACAAATAAACCGCAATACTTGTGTTTGATTTGTTAAAAAACTAGTTTCATGTCAAACTTGTCATATAAGAAAGTTTTATCACGTTATGAAGAGTTGATTTTTTACTAACTCAAACTCAACTTAGTAAGCTTTTAAGCACTTATGGTTACATAAGAAAATGAAAAGCTAATCCGTTTAGTAATACTGTTAATTTTGGTTTTTTACTGTGTGTTTTTAATGATTTAGTGATTGGTATTTATAGATTATCGTATCAGATTAATATTTTAAAAAAAGAGAATCAACTTATTTTAGTATTTTTTATTTTTTATTTTTTTTTTTTATTTTTAAATTTTATAAACAACTGAGAACAAAAAATAGAAAACAAAATAAAAACAAAAAAACGTTTTCCAGGCAGACCTATTAATGGACTACATTCGGCTTGTTTAGCTTGAGCCGAAGATGGGGCCTAAATTATGACGCAACGGCTCTCTTTCACTCAACCTGTCACGGGAACTGGAAGTCGCGAACGGTTTGAGCTTGCGATAAAAAAAATGGCAATTTCTCTGTACCTTATTAACTGCTCTGTAGCGTCTCCACTACCAAACCCTAATTTCAATTCCCTCAAATTCTCCACCAATCCAAAGTATGAGTTCTTCTTCTGCAGCTCCTTCAAAAAGGTAATTGCTTTCCACAAATCCCCAGCTCGTGAATTTCTCAGAGATATACATCTGTATACTTAATGCTCTGCTTGTTATCTTTAACCCTTCCCTAGATTCGTCCTCGGCGTCGGAGACTCTCCTCAATACTTAATGGATTAGAGAAAGACTCCGACCAGAGCAACCTACAGGGTAACCCCTCTCACTCTCTCTCTTTCTCTCTCTCTCTCTACTTGCTTGATTGTCCATTTTCTTTCTGGACTCTATTTCTTCTATCAGGAAATGAGGTGGATAATCAATCAGAAAATGAGGTGGATAATCCAGGGGTTAAAGCTGCATTATCTATGCTAAGGTTCTACAAAAGTGAGCTCTTTTTACCCTTGATCTTCGGATTATAGAATAATTACCTCAATTTCTTAGTAGGAATGGTATATGTTAGGGCTAATTGTGATTTTTCTTGTACCGTCTAGTGTCTACTTTTGATCGAAATTATGGTATGAATCAGAATAATGATTTTGGGATTACGAAATTTTGCAATCCTTGAACAGGGGAAATCTCACCAGTGTTGCCGAATAGTTGTCGATATGTTCCAACTTGTAGTGAGTATTCCATGATTGCTTACAAGAAATATGGAGTTGTTAAGGGGACCGTCTTGACTGCTTGGCGTCTTTGTCGTTGCAATCCCCTCGGTAATGCTACTTTCTAGTTAACTTAAAAGTTTTCGATACATCATAAGAATGAGATATGATAACCTTTTCCAATCCTTTTTTGGTTGGAAGTGTGTTTGCTGGAGTTGTTCTGTTGCTTCCACAGCCCTTTTAAGGAAGCTAATTGGACTCTTTGAGTCTTTGACTGTTGAACTCTGAAAGTGACATAAGCACTCGCTCTCTCTTTCTCTCTCTCTGCTTAAATTGTAGACCTATAGACCTGAAGCACTTTCATATAATTCAGGTGGGTCTGGGTTTGATCCCCCAAGATGGTTTGGTGAGACAAGTAAACTAGATCAATGAGACAATTCATAGTTGGGATGGGATGCCAAAGTGAAAGGTAATCACTTTTCTTATAGGGTTCTTCACTAATGTAAGCATTGTCAATCATTTTCCATTATGTTTCTGCAGCTGAATGGTAGGCTGATTAACTGATGAATTACTTGAACGCACTCTTTGGTTTTTTCACTACTCAACTTTTATTTCACAATTTGTGTTTAGATAAATTTTTATAGTTTCACTTTGTGGGTTAAATAATCAATAGCATGAGCTTTGAGTTATGAAAAGTATGGGGTTTTGAGTGCCAAGTATTAAAGTACTTAGATTGTCTTAAGTATCAATGTAGCAAATTTATACCTATCGATGGAGTTGTGTTTTTTGACAACAGTTCCATGCTGCAGCTAGGAAAGTGGTAACTTTTAAGTTCTTCTCATAGTTATTTGGCTCATTACTCGCTGACATCTCTATTTTTAGACAGTATTTGTTGAGCCTTCATCCTGCATTGAAGTATAGTTGGCTTTTCCACTGTGTGGTTGTGTAGGAAGTTTAGGATAACCTATGAGAATGTAAGTTGTGGTTGACTTATATGCAAGCTAGCAATTAGTCGGTTGGTTGTATAGGATAAGAAGTATTAGAGGCAATTGGATATGCAGTATCCTGATGGTTGAATTGTGACCTGGAAGCAAATGCACTGTCAGAGTGGCAATCAATGGATTGACTGCTTCCCCTCGGGGGACAGATTTGGCACTGTCAATTTGAGTGAAGGTTAGAATTGCCATTTCTTGAGTTTAAAATTTTACAAGTTCCTCCAATTGGTTTTACTTAGGGCCCATTTGGTAGGGCTTTTTGCCAAGCTTTTTCGGGTTAGTTTTTTTTGGCTTTTAAGCAAAAAAGCTAATTTTTTTGGAGTTTTTTTTGCTTTTTTTCTTATCTTAGCTTATAAAAGTAAAAAAAGCCAAAAAAAAAAAAAAAATGACTTCATTGCTTAAAGGCCAAAAAAAAAAAAAGCCAACTTGAAAAAAGCTTGAAATAAGCTTCATCAAACAGGCCTTTAGTTAGAATCAAAAGGATTTGATGAGTTAGATTGATTTTTGCTTATTCTGTTTTGAATTAACTGCACTCACCCTTGTAGAAGAGCTCGTAGGAAGGCATCCTTTGCTTATAGAACAGCTAATGCTGCAAGGTCATGTAGTCTCTGGCTCAACTAGCCTATGTAACAGAGGCAAAATGAAAATCCCTCCATTCTGAAATAAGAGGAATTTGAAAATCCTTTGTTGATTGTTCAGAAGACCAAATTCATGATAGGGTATCCTCAGACTGAAGTGACAAAATTTAATGGCTGAAGTATCATGTGCAGAAGTGAGGGCAGCCTGAGTGGTTAGACATGCTCATGCAGCATTCATCAGAAGGAAAGAGATGATGGAGTGAATACACAGTTCCTTAAAAGCTTCTATTAGAACCATATTTTAATTGCAATTTTGAGCTAGTATTACATTTTAATTTCCATCAAAGCTGAGGAATACGAGGATAAGATTAATGTTTTGATCACTCTCTGTCTGTTTGGTATTGAAGCTTAAAGGATGACATAAGGGAGTCTAAAACATGAAATGATGGATAATCATCTTGAATATTCCCATGTATAGTCATCTTTTGCATTTAACTTCCATATCACAGTCCCGGTGGATCTAGGACTTTTGTTTAGTGGGGGCAAACCTTACACAGAATCGCTTATACACGAAATTGTTTCCTAGTTAACAATATTTTTTCTTGGATAAATGAAAAGATAATTATATTAAATACACCAAAAAGAAGCACCTCTTCTGTGCAAAAGTTGTATACAAAAAATTATACAGGTATGAAAAACCTTAATCCAGATTTTGCTGGCTAGGTTTTAAAATTTTTAGAAGGGATTTTGAGATTTGGGTAACCAAGCGTTTATGGATACAATTAAAAAAATAGATACAAAAACATTTTGGATTTGATTCCTTTTTTTTTAACTTTTAAAATAGTAGTAGATATTAGTTGGATAAATGAAATATTAAATAGTAAGAACATTTTAATTTAATATTAGAATAGAGGTTTAGAAATTAGGATTGTGTTTTTTATTTGGCCAAATACTGAAGAATTAGTGATATATGTATATATATATATATTTGCTCAGTGGGGACTAAATATACATTTACAACTTAAGATCAAATAAATACACATAAAAAAATTTGAAAAAGTAGCAAAAGTTGCCAAATCAGTGGGAGCAACTGGGCCCTTGCTACTTCCGCCCCTGATCACAGCAATTGTATTTTGTAGAGAATAAAGACTTAAAAACCATCTCCTATCATAATTTTGCTCTTTTTTCTAGTAAATGGTATTGTTGTATTGTCTACTGTTTTCCTAGCAATTGAATGTTAAGCAAGCAGCTATTCACTACTAACAGTAACCGTTTCACTTTAGTTTCATGATTATTCTGCATGACATCTGGAGATACATATAAAATAATGTACTGTATCTAATACTTTGTCATGTAATTCTCTGTCTAAAACATTGATAATAGGTTGTCATTTTTTTTTAAACACAAGTGTACGTATATTATATATGGTTAGGTTTGAAATGATCCTCCTTGTTATTGAGTTTTTTTTTTTAATTACTTCTGACAACAGAATGTATAGCGCAAGCGCAACTCAGGCTTGGATCTGGCCAATCACCGCATGGTGTCGGTGTCATACTCTGGTGGTTGATTGGGAGTTGTCCAACAATCTTCCCATTGACAGGAGGGAAATATGACAAGCACGTGGCCTTTTTTTAAGGGTTAAATGTGTAAAATTACACATTTCTTAGTAAGCAACTATGAATTCACCTCAAATCACTACAAAATTATGAGTATGATCAATTTTGTGATGAATATATATAATTGGGCTTCATATAAAATTCCTTAATTCAACTCTCGTGGGATACGCATGAGCTTTTGGACGGGAAAAATATTGAATTTGCATCTTTATCTCTTAAAAAATGTATGTGCTTGTCACAAGTGAATATTATGTCTATTTTTCTACCAGAAGTTGGCAGAAGGTTGATATTGTAACAAATTAAAAGTGTAGTGGCTTAATTGCTACAAATAAAAAAAAAGATTTTGAAATAAAATTTTGGTATAAAATGTAAGAATGAAAAGTGTAATTAACTTTTTTATTTTTTTAAAAACTAATCATATTTACTACTACGTGCTGATAATATTTTTGTTTATTATGCTTGTCAAGCATTATTCATTTTGGATCAATCATTTTTCATTCTGTTTGACTTCGCAATTTTTCCTTATTTTGCTTTGTTTGGCCGGCAAGAAAAAAAACAAACACTAATATTGGTCATTTTGTGTTTCATAATCTTACCTATATGTAAATTCCTTGTCCAAATAGCAATCAATCCTGGCATTTTATAACAAGAAGTCTCACTGAATTTTTATGATCCTCATAACGCATCTTCAATCAGAAAATGTGTCCAAGTTTATCTCTCTTCTTAAAACATATTAAAGATGAATCGGAAAATGAAATGTAAAAACATGAAGCCATTAAACCTTTGTAAGGGTAACAAAAGCCACCATAGTTGCATGCAAATTATGCACTTGCAGATTTTCGGAATATTGCCCAACACGTATAAAACATTCTCCTTCATTGTCTCGTTTTACAAAAAAATATAATGGAACGGCCAAAAATAAAATAAAAAATCATAATGGGATGGCATTGACATCAAGCATTCCAATCCCCTTTTGTATCAATGCCAAAGCACCTTCCATATGATCTGCACTTCAAGTCATACTTGCAAGTACACAAAGCAATCACTCACTTCAAGCTCAAGTTTGAATACAACTCGACCAAGTTCAGCCATTCTCTGTATAAGAAAGGTGTAGACTACCCTATCATATGTATATATATATGTAATGTGCATCTATATCTGTTTCTTCCTCCTAGACCCTTTGTTTAACTCCTCACATGACGATAATTACAAGGGAACAAATCAGATATGTATAACAGAATGAACCGAAAATAATATGACCCAAAAAGAACCCAAACACAAGAGCAAAGGCTGCATATTCAGCATAATATACACTGAAGTGCCATGCTCTCTTGCATTGAATTACTCCTTTACGGATGACCAAAGACTTCAAGAGAATATAAAACCCTAGCTATGAGCCAAGTTAAAATTGAAGGACTATTATTTGCTGAAGGATCCATTCAAAGGGACCACTGCTGCTGAGAATAACTTATTCTAATAATAGATTCAATAGGTTTATTTACTTGAGCAAAAAGTATGACTTCCCATGTAAAAGGTCTTTTCTAACCTGCATAAGATAGAGTTCGTGTTAAACTTCCCAACAGGTTATTAACAGTTGGATACCATCCCTCGTACATATTTGGATCAAAGTCCTTCCCCGGATAATGTCATACCTAACCCTCGGTTAATCCTTCACAAAAACTTGAATGCAATATAAAAATGGAGTTCGGCCTCTTTCACATAATGACAAGCGCCTGCTATGAAGAATTCCCACCTGAATCCGATGACTTCACATACTTATTCTGTAGCCAAGTCTCCATACTGCCAGGGATTGAACTCTGTCAATCTGATGTCAATCTCTTCAATGTTGATTGAGTGATCCATAGCTGCCCGATGTTCATCATATTTGCCATTGTAGTGATAAACTTCCAAGTCACCCCAAGGTGTAGGAGCAATTTCACCAGATACGTCAAACCATCTTGGAGTGAATTGCTGGCTCTTTGTCTCTCTAATTCTCTTTTCAGCCCTCTGTCTCTCCTCCAAACTGAAGAAATAGAACATAAAAGAAAAAGAGCTCACTTACTTACCCAAATATATATATATATATATATGCATATGGACAATCAAAACTGTAATTTCCTCATTAATTGCCAACCCAAACTTCACACAAAGAAAGGACTCCTAAATTGAGGAGCACGCAAAAAATTTGGGGCTCCATCTTTCTGGAAGTAAACTGTATACAAAAATCAAGTTCCAGGACTGTCTTAAACTCTTTAAAGTTTAAACAAGCTGAGACCTGATGGCTGCTAAGTCTTATTTACAGGGAATTACTCTTAATTATTCCATGTCTATGTTGCAGTATGTCGTATTGCCATCCGCAAATAACATGACAAAGAAGCCTTGACGAAACTTGGAACTGAATTAAATAACTCATTTAACAATATAGACAATTGCCACTAAGTGAGAATCACGTCATGACATATCAAGGTTAATGTGGCCCGTCAAATGCTACCCAAAGATCCAAAAAAACATGCATAAGAATTAGAGAGAGTGGTAATAGAAACTTCATATGCAAAGGGCCATCATATACAGACTTTAAATCTGGTAGCAAGCCCATGGTGTAACAGGCACAAGTAAGCATGATGGAGTCTTCTCCTTTTAATGGATTCTTCCCATCATCTGGTCCTAATTTTTAGTTGGTTCATTTGTATTTTATCAGCACTAGGTTGTGTCTACGCGCACACACACATAAAGAGTGAGAGAGATACCTGCTCTTTTCTGAACCAGCTTTAGACAAATCACCCTTCTCAAGTGCATATCTATCTGGACGCAAACGAGAATCTGATGCCAATAACTTCTTAGGGGCAGTGTCCAAGCTATTTATCTTGTGTGCAAAATACGTGTGCTGAAATCTGTCATTTTCAGGAGCTTCAGCAACTCTCCAGACCTGCATAGTGGCAGCATCAAAATGATTGCCAATGGGTACAGCTGATAAATAAATAGTTGTTTACCAGCTCAACTGCCAGTGATTTGAAAAACTGCCTAGGAAAAAACAATAAAGTTATTAAAGACATTTCATGGGTCTTCTATTATTAATTGCATCACAAACAACACAAGAATGGTAGGACGCTACTATCTATGCTTTCCTACTAAAAATGCAGGCACAAGGAGGGGAAGACCCAGTGCAGACCTAACCTCTGGCATTATTTGCCATGCTTACATATACTCTTAATTAAGGTTGACTATGACATATGTCATCGAGCCCTGAGAAATTTAATTTAATGATCAGCTTGCAGCAATTTTCAGACCAAACTAAGCAATAGCTACCCATAAATACAAAGATTAACATTTAAAACCAATGTAAATTGCAAATTGGTTTGACGTAAAATCTAAACAGATGAAGAATGACATTTAATTAAGTTGTTTGCATAATTCCCACACTATGTTTTTCTAACCAGATGGTTCCAATACATGAATGACAGTCTTTCCAGGTCCCTAGCAAATTCCTGCAAAAACAAATTCACTCCATAGAGGGGGGGGGAACATGTCTCAATCTCCTTTCAGAATGTGCCAAATATATCAACATCTATTAAAAAAATTTTGTGGTTCAGTAGTTCCCTTTTCTGCTGAGCTTTGGTTAAAGACCTGTATGCCATATCAACCCCTCCAGCTCGTATGAAATAAAGCCACGTGTGCTCCTACACTGCAGATCCGATCCAAAAGGAGGAGCTTGACTCCATGTTAGAACATATGCCAGTTTATAAAACCCATTATTCATGCTTTCATCTAAAACATTAACTAGCCCACTTCATATGGTTGAGCACAGACAACAAACCAACTCCTCAATTCAACAAAAAGTGATGTGCAAGCTAGACTAACTGTAGAAAGTATACTAGTAATTCTTTTCACCTTTTCTTTTTTAAACAATATAAAACTAATATTTGATTCGGAAAATACAACATCACTGATTCACACCTTGAACAGTGAACACCCTTACATTCACCACATAATGAAGCAAAACAAAAGAAAAACTAATGCAGGCCAACAAAAAGATTGAAGGAACAATATTTATTCTATGTAAAAAAGCAAATAGCCTGAACTGTCCACCACAGGGGAGTGGGGGGTGGTGGAGTTGGTGTAAAAGAGAAAAAAATGAAGTACAGGGAATATGCAGTAGCCCTAACTAGAGAATGAAGTTGCCAAACCCAAGCTGATGTGTAGCAGCTGCGGTCAAATACTCTCTCTTTTATTTTCTCTCTTTTTTTTTTAACAAGTACAAATACTCTAATTGACCTCCAGAATGGATAAAAAATTGTATTCATTTTTGCATAAACCTCCTTATCAACAAGACTAAGAAAAGGAAACCTCAAACAAAAGAACATGGATAAAAATTCTTAATTCCATCATTACTCTACAAAAAGTTAAATTTTCCCCCCATTTCAAGATGTAAAGGATGCAGGTTAACACAGATCCCAACTACCTCATATCGTGGCACTGAAAAATCAAAAATTTCCACAACTGCCATAGCAACATTGAGGTAATAAGGTCAACATGACAGAGTATACTGTTTAGTCAAACAAAGGAAAATGTTTACACCAGCAAGAAAAGGGGCAAGACAAAGGAAAGTTAATGAAGCCAACCTCTTTCAATTCAGTGCCCGGCAGGGGTTCTCCTTCAATGTCACAAGGTTGATAACTCATTGACTCATTCCATTTCCCAGTCATCAATATTTTGGGTTCTTCAGCCTCATTATAGACATATCCATCCACTTCAAAGCGACCAGCACTACAACCAAACACAGATGTATACAAAGGCATGAACACAAAGAGATCCAAGAACTCCAAATAATATTCCAAACAAAAAGGCAAATGAATTGTTTGAACAGAGGCTTCTTCCTATGCCGTAATCCCCACATTATGCAAGTGAACTGTGTAATCCGGTGATGCATTAAAGAAAACGTATAAGATGCACAATCAAAATTGTCACCGGAATTCCAAAAAATAGGCTGGTGATTTTTAGTTTTTAATTTTGGAACTGAGGGCAAGATAAACAACCATTCATTACTAACAGTTGCAGTGGTATAAAAAAGGTTAAGAAACAACTCCTAGCTGAGCTGAAAGTCCCTCCACGAAATTTTTATAAAATCACATTCTGGCTCTAATATTTAGCTGCACTCAAACACCTTCCTTCTCGCTATGTTAATTTACCCAGATAAGGCTACCCTACTGAATAAAATGGTATATAAGCAAAACAAAAAATATAAGTCAATGGGAAATTTCTCCCCACAAGAATCACTGTAGTTATAGTTATTGTAATTAAAACATAAAGGACCCACGCCAATCTAGAATGGTCATTGCTCTAGATAAGAAGTCCATGTGGTACATTATGGATGTCTGTCAAAGCAGGCGCAACAAGGCAGTATAAACAAGTGCATGCACATGCACACACAAACACACCAAAAAGGAAAATGGATGAATGAATTACTAAACAAATACTGGTATATTTGTAACCTCACATCAAGAACCAAAATGCCCTGCATGTAGTTGTGTTCATTAAAAGCAGCGAACAAGAATTTTGTATGTAAACCAGTAGAACCAAAAAGTTACTAGAATGATCGCTACCCGAACCAGCCGCAAGGTTGAAAATACAGCACAACTTTGTCCCCCATGGTCAAGTTTGTCAAGACCATATCACCTGGTGAATCAACCCAAGTTCTTCCAAATATCAGGTTGCTAACTTTTGTGGGAGGAGGCACCAAATCTAGGACCACACCATCTCGTTTCAGGGTCACCCGTGTCCTGCATATGTATTTATATAGAAGTCAGCTGCAAATACATTGTCCACCAAACTATTTTTAAAGACATCCTTCACAAATAATTGCCAGATTTCAGGACCAGACCAGGGGAAAGTTGGACTAAGCTTTTCCACTCATCTTTTTTTCTCTTATTTTTATATTGTTAAAGTCCAAGTGTGATGATGGGCCAAGGAAACGGGGATAATCCCCCTACTCATGCTATAAAACCCCCAACCAATATAGGTAGCATGATTAAACACCAAGCCTTCGATACAACTGCCATTAGACTTTACCAGCACTTTCTAAAAATCTTACTATCATATAAAGCGAGCAACCCTTTTGGTGTACCCTGTTT
The DNA here is from genome assembly GCA_033060915.1 of Euryodendron excelsum. Classification (NCBI taxonomy): domain Eukaryota; kingdom Viridiplantae; phylum Streptophyta; class Magnoliopsida; order Ericales; family Pentaphylacaceae; genus Euryodendron; species Euryodendron excelsum. Next base: position 35,971,806 of record CM065392.1, on the reverse strand, counting down.
CTAAGCTCTGTCAGGTTATATTATCGAACCAACTACTCTATGTAATATTCTACAGTTATTCTTTCACTAGGCATAGAATGGCGATTAATAATTATATCCCACTTTAATGTGAAGTTTGAGAAATGGGCCCAAGGAAGAAGAGACACTATTAGAGGAAGGGAGCGGTGTACAGATACTGAGAGGATAGAGATTAGAATTGGAAACTTCAAAAAAAATGCCAGGTAAATGAGGGCAAAAGGAAAGATGATCAAATGAGGTACAGTCATGCGCCTTGAATATGGTACTCCTCTAGTAACAGTTCATACTCTTTGAAAGCATGATATCAAAATGTATTGACTTCTATATTCACCAATCTCTTTCAGGTGGGACTTCAGGTTAAGAATAAACAGCCGGTTTATTTGTCCCTTTTATGCATCAAACACACATTCAACCAACTGATGTAGGAGAAGTGTGGGCAACACTCTCTAACTGGTAGTTAGCACCAATTGAGTTCATGGCAGTGGCAGGTATGGTTTAAAGGCTGGTTTTAGTGGCCAAGCCACCAAAAGCTTGGTAATTGGGTGTGTATAGCACAATAAAAGAGTAGGGCTTCATACATGAAAAGACGTAATCTTCAGGGCTGTTTCTGAGATGTTGTAGGCACTATAACAACCTGTTGGGCTAGTTTTGGGTTATTTTCCAACTTAGGCTGAAGGATTGGAGGGAAGGTTTAGGTTTATACATCAAGTTAATGGTAGCATGCAGATCTGTTATGGGGATTTTAGAGGTTAAAACTGCAAACAAAATCAAAGAAGAAGTAGACGAAACTCTAGGCATCAAAATTTTCAACCACCTTAAGTTCAGCTCATAGTACAACTGCACTTCATAGAGTTACAATCCTTGGACCTATGAAACTACAAGTTTTCTGATACCATAAATGCAGCAGAGACACACGACTACAGAGTCTTAAAAAATACCTTTAAATTTCTACCTTCTTGTCAAACAGTTAATTTGGGGTGGAGTTTGTTGGAGGGTGGTTTGGGGGGGTGTTGTGAAGTGATGTAGGTCTCACATTTTGTGAGCAACATTATAGAGATCAAAGTCCAAAACCTAATAACATTAAATCCCAGAACAATTATTACCTTCCAAGGGGATAGATTTCAAGCGAGTTTCCTAAAAATTTGGTCTTCACCTTTGAAGTTATATCATATACAAAATGGTCATTTTCAGCATGTCCAGCGCTCATTGGAGGGTGATGGCTAACCTGAAAGTAAAATTATTCAAGAGAAGTGGGGTAGTAAAATTATTCAAGGTTTGCAATTACTACACACAGTAGTACAATGCAAAAAATAAAACCAAAATATCACTAACAGGAAAGTTCCACTAGTCTAAAGTACAAGCAGAACAGAATAATTCCTTTTTGGTTACATTCAAAAGTATCATGACCAAAACTAGCAACCAAACATAGAAAAGACATAGAAACATATCCTGTGGAAAATATGCTCAAGCTCACCTGTTCTGAAAGAAATGTAACGCCACCATGATTGACCATTTCATAGGTTTCACCAAGAATTGGATTAAACGGCTTCAAGGTTCGTTGGCAGGCATAATAGATGGATATAAAGAATGATGCTGCAATGGAGAACCATGAGTTACACACCAGAAAATGGATGCGCGCGTGGCACGCACACGCACGCACACATACACACACAGAGCAAAAGACTCTTACAAGCATACACCAATCGCATGTAGGGATCCTCACATTCATCTGCTAAATCTAACAAGTAGGAGTATTCCATCAACTGTAACAAACATTTTTTTTTATTGTACAATCAGTGACATTAAAAAAACAGAACAGCAAATGTAACACAGACATAACTATGGAAAAAAATACAAACCTCTGCCATTTTCTGAATCATTGACATTGGCTCAAAAATGAAAACTGGAAGTGTCACCATTGATGTGACATCAGAGCCTATATATTTCTGCATCATCTTCCAATAACTGTCCCGATCCTGTGGAACACAATAATTCAAATGAGAGTGCAAAACAAAAAAAGAATATGTAAAAGAGAGTTTGAAGTTCGCTTAGTTAGTGTCTTTAGTCCTACACGTGTTCAAGCAAACTTCTGTAGTTGAGAGAGACAGAGAGAGAGAGAGAGATTTACCAATCACCACATATGGACAATACTACATGTCAACATGACATACTAAAACCAGACGATATCAGTTCTCGTCACCAAATAAAATTTTCTGTCATGCACCACATTTGAGGATCAGAACCCACATAGATGCACACATAATACATTCAATAATGCCTAATGGCCTTGGACTATACCTTAAAAATCTTGTTGAAGTCCTCAAACTTCAACAAGATCCTAATGAAATATACAAAAATCCCTGACATGACTGAATACTGAAGCAGAAATTTCTAGAAAGAACAAAGCACTTGGATCAGCAAAATGAAATGAAAGATGGAAAAAAAAACATATTGCACCTCCGGCTTCCATCTTCCTCTTCGTGCTTCCTCTTCAGCATCTTCAGTCCCCCCTTCGGGATTTATAACTTCCAGGCCTTCATAACCCAGCAAACTGGAGGAGAAACACCACAGGTTGATGAGAACCAAACTCTTCAGCACATGAAACTAATAAACAGAGGCATAAGACCAAAAAACTAACCACCACAATCTGTAAAAATTACTAAGAAAGCAGTTAATGCATCCATGAATATAAATGTACTGACATAGCTCTCCTCTCATGCATCTATGACACTTTAGGGAGTCAATGTGTGACAAAATTTCAGGGAACAATCCATCATGCATCTGTGACACTTTAGGGAATGAATATGTCAGACAATTTCAGGGAACAATATCATAACATTATCATATAAATACTAATCTTATTATCATTGAACAAGCAGTAATTTCATGAAACAATACAAAACAGCATATGACCATTAATGCAGAACTGTACCTCAGTTAACAACTGATACATACGTAAAGTAGAGCAAATTTTTCTGTAAGAATTCTGAAGACTGCAAGACATATATTAATAAAAAAGACATCAGCAACCATGAATTTTTTTTCAAAATACTCAGGCTTGACATATGCTCCTTGGAAGGCTATGGTATCCTATTAGTGGAAGAGTAAGCATATAACAAGCCGCAACTATGCATGAAATCCAAACCCACAATCATGTACTGGAGACAATATTGAAGAGTTAGCAAAAATAAATAGCAAATGCGAGCACATCTACTCGCAACCAATTTTCCTCAAATTCCTAAACCAAGGAAAGAGCATCAGAAACAAGATTATAGTATATTAGCTAATGAAGGTCAAGTTTCAATACAGTAGATATATCACAGAGGCACTTTCCATTATATTCTCTCTCCCTCTCTACCCACAATCACTCACTTTAGTCATTTACCTTCAACCTTCCTCTCCATAATTCAGAGGGTACTGGGAACTCTGTATAACACTTGTATGTACAGACAGATGCACAAATGTCATAAAAATGCCAGTGATAACAATTGCAGCTTTAAGAAAGCCCAACCCAAAAAGGAATGGGAAAGGGTTCCCATAATGTGTCCAACACAGAGAAAAAGAATAAAAAATAACTCGGAGTTTGCAAATTTCAAACCCGGAAAACAAGAAGACGCAGAAACGGGTCTCCAACAGTGAATGCAAGAAAGAGGTCGAATATGAATTGATTTGACGAGCATACCCATTGACTGATTTGTGCATCGCGCTGCCAAAATTCGACAAGCTGGAAGCTATTGATGAGAAGAAAGCCATCTCTTTCAAACCCTAAGCCAAACCCTTCCCCAAATGGCAGTTGAAGAACTGTAAAAGATCCAACCAGAGTCCACCGCACGGCCCGAACCACCGATTCTAATCGAATGCAAGGGATTCCAGTATGGTTTGGACGTCCAGAGGAGAGAGAGAGTATAGTGGAATTTATAGTGTGTTGTGCTGTGTTGTGTTGAATAATGTTCTTTAATACAGTGCTACGCGTTTGTGTAGAGAACGTTGTTTTGTGGGTCCCCTTCTAGAGCGGCTGACGTTCACGGGGGCCAGGTTTTTAGGCCTGGGCTGCATTCCAGAATTCAATATTTGAAAGAAAAATATTAGTGTCCGTTTAAAAGTGTTGTTAATTTTTTTTTTTATTATGTGTTATAAATGTGTATTTTTATTTTTTTATTTTTTATAGTCTAGTAATAATATTTATAGGTTATTCTTCTGCTAATAATTTAAACTAATATTTTGAAAATAGAGAACACACTTATTTTAATATTTTTTTTAAAATAAAAAACAAAAACAGAAAATATTTACCAAACGAACCCTTATTTTTTCATAAAATTTGTACAAAAAAATGCTATTAAAATAATGTGACAGTTACATTATTATAATTAAGAGTCATTATGATGAGTGTTTCTTTAAAGTTAATGACTCTTATCTAGCAATATTATTTTGGTGATAAATTCTGTATAAATTTTCTGTTTGTATAGGTATTATTCTATCTAAAATTCTTCAGACTTCTTATCTAACGGATAATATTATTTTATTTAAACTCACGATTTTACATAATGCTAAAAAAATTAACAAAATGAGATCGTAAATTTAAATCGAATAATAACACTATTTGTTAAATTTCATTTATCAACATGTGGCATAGTAAAATAACGAATCTAGAAAATTCTAAATATTAAGCTCTGGAGGGTAGTCACACCGGAATAATGGCTATAATTTTTTAAAAAATATTATTTTCTCTTATATATAACGTCACATCAATAAACTGTCACACAACGTAAGTATAATTTCTCTCGGCTGGAGGGATTTGGAGAGAAACTGAAGGATCTGAAAGAAAAAACAAGGATAATGTATAGAGCAACCACTCTAGATGCTCTTGCCATCAGTCTACTCCACACCCAATGTCAACTCTCAGCAATCTCAGAGTAAGCCCAAGAACACAATAGATGTGCCCTTGAGTCAGCCCAACATCTTACGGCGACATTCATGCCAGGCCTAGACATCACTTGAACGAGCTAGCCAACGATCATCTTCCACGTGTCCTAGAGGAAAATCCGATCTCATAATTATTTTAGCTGCATGGATTCTTGTTTAAGTCCAGGGAATTCTTTAACAGCTGGGCATATTGTGACATTTTCTCGGAAAATTTTAAATTTAAAAAACCCATCTTTCAGCTATAATAATGCTTATAATTTCTTGTAAGTGTTGTCTTTCTCTAGTATCTATATATGATATTACATGAATAAATTATCACCCCACATAAGTATAATTTCGTGATGCGACGGTCACCTTAAATAATTTCTTCTTAATTCCTAATCTAGTTCTCTACTTAAAGCCTTTTCGCTTGAGAAAAATTTAGTAGTCAGGTAATACCAATTACTCAATACTCATCATTATTAAATTAAGACATAAAGTATTTTATTATATCAATAATATAAATTTGTAATTAATGAAAATATATTTATTACAGTAAATAACACATGACAAAATCTGATATACGAATAACTAAAAACTTCATACTACTGAATTTTTTTTCCCGCTTGCTCCTGTTGTGTTTCGTTCGACCACATTTGGCGGGAGTGAATTTGGTTTTCCATGAAGGTCTGGTTCTGTAATTCAAATGGCTTCCTCCATCCTTTTCACACTGTATGTTGAAAAACAATAGAATGGGTTGTATATAATTGGTGAGTCATGATCTAGGAATTGAAGTCTCAGGTATTTTCACATCTCCCTCACGCAGCATGCTCCAATTTCCCCAAGTGAGAGCCTGCGCAAAAACGCCATCAAGAAATGCATCCAATTCAAAGTGGGTTTACCTTCCGCACCAAAGAAAGCAATATGTCTGGATGCCCTTAGCCACCCTCAACTTAAATGCAGCGACAAAAGGTTTGACCCGGGGCCTGTTCACCTACTTCCTGTTTTCCCATAGTTCATATGTTTATAATTAGAAAGGGTAGTTTAATGTTCGGTTAGTGCTCATATTAAGTATAAGATCTTAAGTGAATTTTCACGCTATTTTGTGGTCAACTTGTGAAGTTTATATGGTTCAAGCGAATGATGACCCGAATTCGAGAAAATAATCGGTCGAAGATTTCATGACGTGGTAGTTACCATAAATTATGTATCTTTTTTATTTGCTTGTAGTACTACGTCAATAAATATACTTGATATTTTCTATATAGTTGTTACAACATATTTTTCCTGAACGGCGACCAGAATTGTAACAAACCTCATCTCGGAGGATAATATAAGCAACCTCATGAAGTTCCCAACTCTATAATTCATGATAATTAAGCTGGATTAGGTGCAACTATCTCTACAGGTTTTTCAACAAAGTTGAAGTCAGTTGATATATAGATACTGACAGGAAATCTAATTTACGCATGTTAAGATAAGGTCATCCATGTTGAATTAGCTTTCGCATTGCATGTTTGTAGGACCACGTTTGGGTTGTTGCATTTGCCTGCAAAAGTTAAGGTAGATGTTTGTAGGACCACGTTTGGGTTGTTGCATTTGCCTGCAAAAGTTAAGGTAGAGTTAACCCGTTGTCCTAGTTTGTCAAGTAAGTGTGTTCAGACGTTGATTAATTTAGGTTCAACTCTTGCAGTCATGTCGTGATGGATTTGTCAATTGCGAATACCTTAATATCAAAATAAATAGTCCACCCTTGAACAAATTGGGGAAGGAACTAGTCGAAATTTACGTAAATTGACCTAAACACTCTTGATCGTAATATCAACAAAAAAAAAGAAAAGAAAAATAGAGGTGAGACAAATTTTTAGTATGATGATTGCACGAATAATTGCTATGCGGATTTCGGAAAACTTGCAAGGAGGGGGGAATTTAAGCAAGAAGATGAGCCAGTTTATAGAATATATGCGATTCGTGTGGTATTAAAAGCCCGTTTTGGCATAGCTTTAAAAAAAAAAAAACAATTCGTATAAACATGTTTTCTAAACAACTATAAAATTTACAAAAACACGGTATTTTAATTAATTTTAGTATCTTCAATTAAAACAAAAAATTGAGCATAAAAGAAATGAGATTTCCGTGTTTCAAGAAAACTAATGATTTTTAGTCATTTTCTTTGAAAATAACTTTTCAGAACACCAAACTATATATAAATCATAGTTTTCAGATTTGTTCTGTTTTATGTGATTTGAGAACAGAAATTTGTTTTTGAAAGCTCCGTCATTTTATTTAATTATTTGACACCCTTTTTAGGCTCTTATTATAGTGGCCAGATTTGTATAAATGGAAGTTGTAACAAATTAAACCTAACCAAACACACCCTAAAGCAAAACAAAAGCTGAAGAGTAAAGAAAAGGTAGCTTGCATTCGCCGGCAGAGGGGAGCAGAGAGTCTTTGGTGTTGCCATTATTGCTAAGCGGTTAATTGACCCTTAGCCTCGTTCACAAGCTTAGAATTTTTCACGCCCACCTTGGCATTTCTTCAAACATCTTTGTGTCTCTCTCTAAAACGTCCACATTGTCAAACTTCCCAGACTATATAGCTCCTGCAAGAGCCCTAGTAATTGCATTTGAGCTGCGATGGCTCAAGAACCGCCATCGGATATTCAGATTAGGAGTCACTCGCGGCGGGGCAGCAACATGATCCATCCGGTGGATGTAGAGGCGCCGTCGCTGTCCACTCCGTCGCCGGCTCCGGCTGTGGCTCAGAGTCCGGAAGGGTACCGAGAAATCAAGCACTTCAAGAAATGGTTCCCCTGGTTGATACCTTCATTTGTCGTAGCTAATATCGTGATGTTCGTAATCACCATGTCTGTCAACGATTGCCCCAAGAACTCTGTTTCGTGCGTTGCCGGGTTCTTAGGGAGGTTATCGTTTCAGCCCTTGAAAGAAAATCCTCTTCTTGGCCCTTCTTCGTCCACGTAAGCTCTTCTTCACCATCACATATAGATGTACAATACATACACAGAAATAGACATAGACATAGATAGAGACAAATTTGAAGCTTAAATTCAACAATTTTCTGGTCTTAATACAATTTGATGAATTTTGGTGTCATCAGTAACTAAATTCTGCTAAACAGTTTTTGAGGGGTAGGGAGCTGAAATCATTTTAATTCTTATTCATTGTATAAGTCATGGCCACAAATAGACTTGTACTGGAAGACTGGGTTTATTTTACCTTAAGATTTGCTATAAGCTGACATATGATGATATGAAGCTTTGTTCATTGCATTCACTGACATAGAAACCCGTGCCTGCGTGCAAAGGTCTGTTTTCGGGATTTTGAAGTCAAAGAAAATAAAAATTGATTCCTCCGTGGTATTAAGTTTCTATTGTGTCAGTTGAGGGAAAGTAATGCACAGCTCAGTTTTCCCCTCTAAAATTAAATAATCTGAGGCTGGTCCTTTTGTTTGTTCTTCCCAAATACGGCCTGTTTTCATAGATTTGGTTGTCTAAAATGACAATATTTCCGATATCAGAGTGGACAATGCCAATTTTGTCACCATGGACAAATTTGCTTCAATTCAACTCTTATATCCCAACTATTTCTGACATGAATTAGTTTTTGCTGTTTTGTTTGTCTAGGGCCATAGCTTCAATTAAGTGTTATCAGATATTTTCTTATAATCTTCTTCTCTACCATTGCCCTCAATCTGGATTCTAGTCCACATCACTCTTCCTCATTTGTTTAGTTATTGGTTTTCATTGTACAAGCTCTCTCTCTCTCTCTCTCTCTCTCAGTGCTATTTCTATGATCTTTTAAATGCATTTGTTTTTTAAATTCATCCTTTCTTATCTTATGATGTTTTTTATGTGTCCCTCTTTGTATCCGCTCATCAGCCACACTTATTTCGGGGACATGTTCTTTCTTGACTGTCTAGGAGTCATTCCCATAGATTTTTTAGTTATATAGTTTATTTTTGTCTTTTTATGAGCTTAGAACCAATCTTCATTTATAAATGTGTTGGGCAAGTGATTTTGAATGCTTTTGTACTTCTGATGGAATTGTGCTGTTTGACATACAGTGTATTTAAAAGTACACTTGTATTGAATCCTTTCCTGTTGAAATTAATAAAATAAGTATGACTTCCCATTTGTACACGTGACATGATGACGAATGATTGCTGTTATATCTAAGCAGTTTTCATGTGTATATCTTTAGGCTGGAGAAGATGGGGGCATTAGATGTGAGTAAAGTGGTCCACAGACACCAGGGGTGGCGCCTTATCACTTGCGTTTGGCTACATGCTGGAGTTCTTCATATTCTGGCCAATATGTTGAGTCTTGTAGTTATTGGCATTCGACTTGAGCAAGAATTTGGTTTTGGTATGTATTAAATCTTAGTTTCATGTTGTTTTCCATATCGCTATGCACAAATAACCACACAATATTCTGAAAATCTGCTTAAGAGTGTTACCATCTGCAATTTATAACTAAAAATAGAACAAAAATCATAAAGTGATTGTTTGGGAAGAGGGAAGAAAATTGTCATCCCATAATTTTGGACGAGGTTGCTAAAATACGGGATATGTGGTAAAAAGATCCAGTGTTGAATCCTTGGATCTTAGTAGCTCGTGACCATGAGTTATAGTTGTTAGTTGTTGTAGTTCATTTTATCTTACATATAGGGTTTCAGGAGTTAGGTAGGTAAGGGAGGAGGAGAAGAGAGAGGAGGAAGTGGAGAGGTAACAAAATTATTTTTCAAAAAAATTCTTATTTTTTCTTTGTATGTTCAGTTCTTGTATATCTCCCTAGATACACCTCTTGTCTATGTCTTTCTATGGCCCTTTTTTTAATTCCCTTGTATGGCCTGTTGAGAATGGGAAGTCTGAAAATTACTCCATCCCTTTATTCTCCACGAAAAAAGAAATATTAACGATTAAGCCACCTATGTATGGATATCTTAGATAAGGTATTGTTTTAAACATTATTTTACAACTCCGTATATGCAACGTCCAATAGTAGGAAGTTTATTTATGTCTCAAAACGTGAAAAATGTGGGTTAACATGTTGGGATATCTTCTGGTATATTGCTGATAGCCTTTATGTTATTGACATATCAGCCTTAGAGTCCATCGATTCGTAGACCTTTGAGATTTCAACTCATTAAATTGGAAAATAACTTTCTTTTTGTGTTTTGGTTATTAGTGCCATATGCTTCATTGATTGTTGGATATTTTGAAAAGTTTTGTTTAATCTTATGTTAATGATGTCAATAGAAGTGATGTTTAAAATGTCAAAAGGTCTACAAAATATCGACTGATGTGTGAATAATCTCTTTTTGGGGTTGGATACATAAATCTTCTTGTTGCCATTCAATCCCATATCCTCTGTTAAATCTTTGGAAGATGCTGATCTACAGTGGATACCTTCAATGTTGTATTCATTCAATGACATTATTGATAGATGTGCAGCATATTTATATCATAATTCAAGTAGTTGATGATTTTATTTATTTTTTGTAATTTGGTTTAGTATGCAATATGCATTAGACTACATCTATTTGTCTTTTTAGTTTGAAGTCTAATTGATTTATCATTTTAGCAAGGGTAGTGTTCTGTAAATTCAGTTCTTTTTTTCATCAACCTATGTCCTTTTTCCGAGTCCTTTTAGCTTTTAGGTTCTGTACTATTGAATTAGTCATATTATTCCTTTTGCTCAGATAGAATTTCTCCATTGAATCTTTGCTTCTTTGTTGTGTTATGATTTGCCTAATTCAATATAAAAGAAATTAGCTACTATGGTAACATTTCTTGTAGTCTCATTTGATAATTCTATTGTGTTCTGCTCCTTTCTTCCTTGCTTTCCAAGTGAGGGGTTTCGGCATTAAAAAGTCAAACGATTCTTTAGATTCTCAAGGAACTGGGTGAAATTAAGCCTATAAAACTTGTAAACTGACTACTGTGGACAGAGATCTCAATATAGCTAGTATTGACAATTTATTGGTTTACAGTTCCTTTCTGTTTCACTTCATTGGCTTATCATAGTTATACAATTCTTCTTCTTCTTCTCCCTCCAGATAGTAGTGACTCTAGTTATGATTGAAGTTGTATAGTTTATCTTAAATTCACTATTTTTAACTTCTCTTGTTCTTGCATGGCTTTTGCAGTACGGATTGGGTTGCTATATTTGATCTCTGGTTTGGGTGGGAGTTTGTTGTCGGCTCTTTTTATCCAGTCTAATATTTCGGTTGGTGCTTCTGGTGCACTTTTCGGACTACTAGGAAGCATGCTTTCTGAACTCATCACTAATTGGACTATATATGCTAATAAGGTAATTTTCTATCTGCTCTTGAGTATGAGCCTTCATCGGAATAGTGACTCTGATTAATTGTGACTCTCTTGTTAAGCCCTATCATCTCACCATTCCCTATTTGTATGTCTAGGTAGCAGCATTGTTGACTCTTGTTATCATCATTGTAATCAATCTAGCAGTGGGGATCCTCCCACATGTGGACAACTTCGCTCATATTGGAGGATTTCTTTCTGGTTTTCTTCTTGGGTTTGTGTTTTTGATCCGCCCCCAGTTTGGTTGGGTTAGCCAAAGATATGCTGCTCCTGGATATTTCTCTGCTTCAAGTAAATCTAAATTCAAGGTGTATCAGTGCATATTGTGGATTCTCTCTTTAATCCTTCTGATTGTTGGGTAAGCCTTGGTCTTTGTCCACTTTTTCAATATTATCCTGTTATTCGCTAGGTCATACATGTAACTTGAATTCTTCACACTCGCTGACCATGATGTTCAGTGTTCACAAGTACTGTGCATGACAGTCACAGAGTTTAGTTTCCTGTAGCTTACCTGGTTGCTCATAGGCATCACGTTTGTCTGTTAGTTCGTGAGACACTGCTCTTTTGAAACCTGTCTCTACCCCATCCAACTTTTACCTCAAATTTTTATTTGGCATTAACATTGGATATTAAGTTAAATGATTATTGACTCCTAGTAGAAGATTATGAGTGGTAAACACATGGAAAGGTTGTTTACCTAGTGTTCCCCTTTTGAATGACACAAAATGCACCATTCATCCATGTGGTGCAGGGCAACTAAATCAAGTTCTAATGTCTAGGTTTTCTTTGCTTTAATCGATGTGTCTGCCTAATTGACTTAGAACCCATGCTGATTTCAGGCGTATTCCCTAATAACTTAGAAGCCACAATTTTTGCAGGTTTACAGTCGGCCTGGTTATGCTTCTCCGTGGGGTTGATGCAAATGATCACTGTTCTTGGTGCCATTATTTGAGTTGTGTTCCTACTTCAAAGTGGAGCTGCAATACACAGCCTGTGTCTTGCTTGGTAAGTAGTGACGCGCTTCTCTTTTTTTGCCTCCCCCCATTTTGCTTTCTGTAACATTTCAAGAGGGTTAATATTGTCTTAGAGGATAAACCACTGTTTTTGAACCTTGTGATTTTGTGATGGGGACTCTTATGTACTGAATCAAACCATCTAAGCCATGACATATTAACCGTCTGACTTCAAGAAAAGTTGATAAAGATGGATAAATAAACTATTAGGTTGTACTGTCTTGACAGATAGTATTGTTTTAGAATGGAACAAACCAAAACTGAAATTGTGTGTCTTTTCCTTTCAATTTTTGTTATCTTGAGGAGGAGAGCCCCCTTTTTCTTTAATTTTTATTCATCTTGTAATATCTGCGTTAATTGATGTGCATGAGCTCAATGTCCTCCTTGCAGTCTGACCAAACAGGTGATCAGCTAACCTTAACGTGCTCAAGCAACAGCAAATCTAGGACATATACATTGGCAAATGCAACCACTTCTCAGATCCAAGGGCTATGCACTCAGCTTTGCCGTTAATTAATACAAATTGCATGGATTGAAGCTGTTGTAAGTCAGTTTGATGTATAAAGATCAGAGAGCGAGGTTTTCAAATTGCTGTCCTGTTTTGTTCAGTTGTTACATGGTTTTTCTGTGTAAATCGACACACTCTATGGAAATAATAGCTCATTCATTTGTACTACTCATTTCAGGTCAGAAGTGATTGAAAACTTTTTGTTGAGTAATTATAATGTTGCCATGTTTAAAATTTTTGTGATTGGATGGTAATAGGTTCAGCCTGTGGTGTTGGGTCAATTGGTCTATAATATGTGCATCAAAATCCAACAGACAATGCCATGCAAATGGCAAGGAACTAAATTTTCATTTGTTTTCACCGAAACAGCTGAAATGTTTTCGTTTCTTAAGGGATCGAAACGAAATACTAGTGGAATAACGAAACACTATTATTACAATCAAAATCCACTGAAATATAGAAAAATGCACCAAGACAGAATGCTATATACCTAAACAATAAGTTGTATTAATTCAAATTTAAAATTTTTGTAAAAGGTGTACAATTTTTATACAAAAAGATTATATTTTACTATTTTAATATTTGTCACTTTTAAAATGTTTTCGAAACATTTCGAAATGTTTCCGAAACGTTTCCGTTTTCAAGCCAACTGAAACGACCCCTCGAAACGAAATTTTGATCCTTGGCAGATGGTTGAATAAGTATTTGACCTCTGCCTAATATATAGTATCTGGTACTATTGATTGAAAACATTTGACAGTTGCAAGCCTACATTATATAGGTTGAAGTTCTCTCTCCAAATTCTAACAATTGGATGACAAAACTGAGAGGGACCTTGCTTGAAATCCTCTCTTTTCTTTAAGTTTACAGCTTGTTTTCCTGAATCCTTGGGATTGAATTTCTTATTCATTTATTTTGACTTATTTCCAACTGTGCTTTGCCCATTGTAACGGTTGCACCGGCGTGTGTTGAGTCCTACGCTGGTTTTACTGAGAATGTACTGGGCATATAAGTGTTATGGGGAACCCTAAATATGACTAGGTTGTACCGGTGTGTATTGAACATAATTGCACGGAATTTCATTTTGGGGGCGGAAACGTGTTTATCTGGAAACACGTTTTCAGAACGGGGACGAAATTTGTTTAAAAAATTTGGAGAAACGTTTCGAAAACGTGGGGGAAATGTTTGGGAAACTCTTGAGAAACGTTTGAGAAATTTGTAGAAAACTCTCTAGATATTTAACGGAAATTCTTGGGAAACGTTTCAAAAACTTAAAATGTTAATTTTTATAAATTTTTTTCTCAAGTTCTGACTAAGTATTTATGAAATTATTTGCATAAATTTTCATTAAATTTCTCAAATGTCTTTACTAAGTTTTCTCAAATTTTTTACTAAGTTTTTCAAAGGTTTCCACTAAGTTTCTTAAAAGTTTCCTTTGAATTTCAAAAAAGTTTCCTATTAAATTTTTTTAATCGTTTTCCATTTCCGTTTTTCCTAACATCTTCCGCTTCCGTTTCCGATTTCGGCAACTATGATATTGAATCCTACAGAAGTTTTACTGAGTAGATATTGGGCATATAAGTAGTATAAATGTGACTAGTTATTTTGGCATAAAATGAACTAGTGACGGTAGTAGAGGCAATACGATGTTCCACGTGTGGCTTGTGGCTTGAAGAAGTTCATATATATATATATGTATATTTATATATACTAAAGTGTATCATATGCGGATTTTTTACAATGAGCATTGTTGAAAAAATATTACTTAAGAGCATAAGAGCATGAGAGATTAATGGATAAATGATCACTCACAAGGTAATTATATAATAATTTCAAAATATAAAATTTTGATGGGACAGTTGAGTAACCCTCATGTGATAATTGGGAGATAAGTAATAATTAAAAAAACAGTTATAGTTATTAGGTTGTATGAAAATTTCTTATTTTTTAATACCAAAAATCCCATGTTTCAATTGAAATTCATGGATGTTCTAAATTCTAATAATTTAATTTTTATTGGATTTGTTTGGCGTATATAATTACTTTTTTATCATAACTTGCTCCCTCTACATTAAATTTATGGTTCTGTCTCTTAGTGTCAATGGTGAAATAGATCCAAGAGGGTAGCAACTGCTGTGTTTTGTAATACATATGCGAATATTCTTTAATGTCTGTCTTTCTATTCTATGTTCTAGGGGTGTTCATGTATCAGTTTGGATCAGATTGGAAAGTTACTAACTACCTGGACCGAAAAGATCGGGTTAAAAATTTTTGAAACCTCTTTCAACCCAATGGGTGATCGGGTTGGGTTCAGTTCAGGATTGGATTCGAGTTGAGTGAAAAAACTAATTTTTATTGTAAAAATATAAGGTTGGTTGGGTTGGATTAAAAAAATAAAATCTTGACACCCAAATTGAATATAATGAAATTGGTCAAAATACACTCATTATTCACCTATAGTAATCGATTTGAGTCAGTTCGGTGTCAAATCGGCTAAGTTGGTTAGCCAATAGATTTTTTGAACAACCCTATTATATTTGTGTGAGCATGATCCTAAGTCGATGGAACATAGTAAAAAGAAATAAAAAAAACAAAATACAAAGTGGAGGTTATGGAAAAACGAAAAAAGAGAAAAAGAAAAAATTTTACTTTTATCCTTTTAGTTTATTGTATATTTAATATTACCCTCTCACTTTTGAGATACCTCAAAAATACCCCACATCTCTCATTTTTGCCCTCCCTCTTTTATAAGTCTTATAATCACACTTTCAAAAGTATCCTCGGCAATTCTTCATTCTCAACTTTTATTTTACACAAGAAAATATTATAATAATAAGAAATTTTCTTCTCTAATTTATTTGCTAATCATTTTTATTTTTTTAGTTATTAGTAAATAAAAAAGAAAGGTAAAAATCATTTTTTTCTTATATTTCATTTTAAACTTGCTATCTTTTAACTTACAACTTTCTTTTGTATGTACCCATGGATTTTGTTTTTCTTTTTCTTTTTCAAAATTTAATTAGAGTAATTTACTTAATCCAAAATATGTACAAACTAAAAAGCCATCAATTTAGTTTCTATAAATTTCAGTTGCAAATAATATTAATTTAAAAGTTTAAAAATGCTATGTTTGAGTACTAATTTTTTTAATTTATTTTCAAAATTAGTGGAGTTTGAACCTTAACATCGGTACCATAATATTTGACAAGTTATCATTACACATAAGACACTAATCACTTGAGTGATATTGTTTAACTTCACAAAAGAATCCATGAAAAGTATTAGATTTTTTTTATTTTATAAATATTATAGTTTAATAGTCATTTAGAGAAAGTACATAATTAAATAATTTAAATGGCTACAATCGTCTTTAAAAAAAAAGCACAACTCATTGCCAATAATTGAGATTAGAGTGGTTTAACTCCTTGTTAATAATATAATATATTAAGGGTAAACTAGAAAAAACATTTATATAGTGTCGCAAAAATGATAATAGAAATGCATTAATGAAGAATTGTAAATTAAAGGGGCAAAACTGAATACATAGTAAACTAAGAGGGCAAAAATGAGGTTTTTCCCAAAAAAAAAAAACAGTGGAAGGGCGTTTTCGTCAATCGGATATTTTCTCTCTTACAAGCTTCACGGCTTTATCAACAGGCGAGGCGAGAACTAGACTGTCTCAGAGCTCCCATATATCAAATCTTCACTCCGTTGCTTCTCATCCTCAAGCCATTCCCTAGGTTTCCTCTCTCCCTCCATCCCTCACCCTCGCGCTGTCTATCTATGTATCATCGATTTTCTCTCTCTACATGAGCGCTTCAACTCTCAACCTCTAGCTTTCCCACATGACCATGGCGGTTCGAGCGATGAACACCTGCTCAATCTTTCGTTCTGCTTCTTCTCCACCTCTCGCTTCTTTCGGATGTCGTCTCCAACATTTCAGAGCCTTGCAGTGTCGGACGCAAGCGAAATTTGGATTTCGGTTTTCAATTTTTCGGTCCGACCAAAACAACGTCGTCG
>CM065392.1:35752500-35950000 GCA_033060915.1 Euryodendron excelsum | reverse complement strand
GCTGCAGTCCATGGGCCTACTTGTCTAGGGGCCTAGCTTTTATAAGTTTATAATGGTAACAGAAACTTGAATTGCTGTTTGTAGGGGAATAGTGATACAATTTATAGGTTATGGTGCTAATCTATGTTACATGGACTCGGGTGTGGGTATGTGTCTAAGTTTTTGATTCATTTAAATCCTATGTCCAAAGACACGGGGACACACAAGAAATTTATATTTCTTAGTATATTTTTTTTATTTTCTAAGATAAAATGGTGTTTACAAGGTGTCATAAATGATTTCATGCATAATTATGTGAAACTTAAGTTACTAAACATTTTTGTGGGTGAATGTCTAACGACACATGTTAGAGACATATCCCATACCCTTACGCAAGTGTCAATTGTCCGACAACAGTATTTCATACATTTTGTAAGTGTCTGGGTACATAGGTGCTGACTAATGCAGCCCCAGGTTAGCTGAACTTCTGAAAGTTTTGGAGAACTTGTATGGCATGATGTGCTATGAATTAGTCAAAGCTTGCAGGAAACCAAACAGGAAACATAGGAGAAAATTAAAATCAAGTGAAAACATAGAGAGATTGTTTCATTGAGTAAAATGACACAAAACAGTGAGAGGTGCTAATAGACTATGAAATGGGGCAAGTGATATCGACTATAACCAGTGGGAAAGTCAGGCCTGATTGAACAGCAGAAAATTATGCTCCTCCAGCCTCTAAAATTACCTGACTTTGAAGAGGGGAAAGAAAGGAGTTATAGTGCACGAGGAGGAGAATGATCAAATAATGTTAGTTTCCATTGGGAATGCATTGTTGAACCTTCCCACAGAAGCAGCAGCAACAAGCTATCTCAAGAAAGCTCCCAACCACCAACAATGCAAGGGAAGAGAGATGAGGATAAAAAGAAGAATAATAGAGAGAAAAGAGGAACCATTAATTTTATAGGTCAACTAGTTACCAGTTGCCTTATTAACCTTAATTTTGCAGGCTTAAGTCCCTAGAGAGAGAGAGAGAGAGAGAGAGAGAGAGAGAGAGAGAGTGGCTGCCACTGAGGGTTTGCTAATTGCTTGATCAACCCCTCTTACGGTAGAGTTATAAACTTATACATATAAACAAGGAACAAAATTTTCATTTGTTTCCACCAAAACGGCCGAAACGTTTCCGTTTCCTAAGGGACCGAAACGAAACACTAGTGGAATAACGAAACACTAATATTACAATCATAATACACTGAAACATAGAAAAATGCACCAAAACACAATGTTACATACCTAAACAATAAGTTGTATTAATCCGAATTTAAAATTTTTATAAAAGGTGTACAATTTTTATACAAAAGATTGTATTTTACTATTTTAATATTTGTCACTTTTGGAATGTTTCCAAAACATTCCGAAACATTTCCGAAATGTTTCCGAAACGTTTCCGTGTCCAAGCCAACCGAAACGGCCCCTCGAAACGAAATTTTGATCCTCGCATATAAACAAAATAACCTAAGATACCAGCCCTTGGCATCTCTTCCTATTTTGTCAAAATCCAACTACATACATTTGCCTTGTCAATTGAGTAGTCACGTACCAAGCATCTGACTACTCAAGTGTGTGTGGACACCCCCACATCACAAGGTTCTGAATATCTGATGATTGAAATTGGCAAACCAGCACACGTCTGGAAAGAAATTATAGAACTTTAAATAAATATTATATGTGTCCTGATAATTTGATCTACATCACTTATGCGGAGAAATGTCAGAGTATATGGTTGAGATGTTGCAGATCAGTTCTTGTGGTTGAAACTTTTGTACCAGCTTCCCAAACTAACACCGAGAAAAGTATAGTGAATACTTTGTTTTATGTGATATTGTTTTTTGTTTTGTCTTGAAACTTTTATGGCTAAATGTTCATTTGAAGTTTCTGCTGTTCAGGTTGACAGAATTGATCTAACTCACCTGAAGGTTTATGCAATTGATGTTGATGAGGCTGATGAGGTAGAAACAATAAAAAGAAAAATATTTTAATTCCTATTGTTCGTAGATTCGTTTTTTTTTTTTTGTTGGTTGGGTCTGGTATTTTCTGATGTTTGAGATCTCACAAATACCTACAATTTTTTGTTCATTTATTTGGGTTTACTCTCTAAGTTGCTAATTGATCAAGATATGCAGCTTGATGATGCGCTGAGCGCAACAAGGCTGATGGATGGTCGGATTAAAATTTGGATACATGTTGCAGATCCAGCAAGCTTAATTCAACCTGGGAGCATAATAGACAGGTAATTCCCAGGTCTCATGGGAAATGTAGTTGTAATGGTTCGTGGAATCCTTGATCATTGGCAGTTTTTTATATGGTTCTTGCTCTTCAGAGAGGCCATGAAAAGAGGAACTTCTGTTTTCTTGCCCACTACTACTTATCCTATGTTTCCTGAGAAACTTGCCATGGAGGGAATGAGCTTGAAGCAAGGAAAGCTTTGCAAAGCTGTTACTGTGTCTGTTGTATTGGATTCTGATGGCAGGTAAACATTTCATGGATTTTATATAAATGCTAAAAGTCTCTTTATTGTATGCAAATACTATATAGGTTGGTTGATGGAACCTCTGGAATATATGGGAAAATATTTGTATCTGTAGGTATTGAGTCCCTTGCTGAAATATTCTATGCAGAGTAAGAGTAGTAAGGCATTTGAATGTCGTATGCTTATTGAACAAATCCACTGGGGTTCACATATGCTTAGAAATGGATTATCTATCTTTTCCGTAACGCTAGCATGAGTGTGAATGAAGTAAATACTGTTATGAGGTCATTTAATGAATTTAAGAAATGATGTTATTTGTAGTTTGATGATTATTGTATTGCCTGCATATCTACCAAGTGTGTAAATAGTGGGCTGATACAAATTTTCATGGATATCAATATATCATAGCTCCTTAAGAGTTCCCTGGACTATTAGACATATATCTTATCTAATGAAATCATATGTTGAGATAATCCTATCATCTTGCATTTTGATGCAGAAAGATCCTTCAAGTGACAGTGCTTGTGTAACCTTACCGTTATGAGCAGGAATAATTTTCTATTTGGTTATGCATTTTAAACATTGTTGCATTTATTATGCATTGTTAAAAGGCTCATGAATAGAATATTCTTTATATGATGACAATCTCACAGCTCCTTTGGGATTTGTAGTATTGCAGAATACACCGTGGATAACTCTATTATTAAGCCTACATATATGCTGACATATGAGAGTGCATCTGAGCTGCTTTATCTGAACCTGGAAGAGGAAGTTGAACTGAAAATTCTGTCTCAGGCTGCAGCTCTCCGGTTGCAATGGCGTCGCAAACAGGTAGTGCTTGACCTTATTGTTCAAAATCAGGATTTTCATTTCCTAATGCTGTATTTGGAACTCGGATTTATCGAGGGAAAGCGAAAAGAAAATGAAAAGGGAATGGAAAAGAAGAATGATGTGAGATTCAAAATTCTATACTGTCATTTATCAGCAACAATGTAAAGGTAAATGAGAGAATATGGTTTCTTCACCCATTTCTCTTTTAGTTTCTTTTACCCACCACTTTCCCTTAACAACCAAACAACGAGAATAATTTAATTTCTCATCCCTTTTCCTTTTCCCTCCATAAATCTAGGATCCAAACATAACATAAGTGGTTTAGGTTTACAGAACCACCATCTTGAACATGGCATGATAATGGTCTTTCTTCCTAGACCTTTAATATGATTGGTTGTCTTACTACACATTTTTCATATGGGTTTAGGAATCTTTATGGGTGGACATTCGGCTAATGATTATGGCAATTACCCTTTAACTTTTTTTTGTTATGACTATGTACTGCAGCTAACTTGCACTACTACCCTGGTCTATATTGCTATAACAAAATGGGCAATGATGATAAATGTTGCATACTATGAGGCTTTTCATTGTCATAGCATCATCACGGTCCCCTTTAGGAGCATTTTCCCTTATCATCTCCATCCTCAGCACATTCTTCCACACTTCGTTCTTACAATATCCTTACCGGCATGTTAAAACAAAATGTTTGTGTTTCGTAGTTTTACAATATATTTCAGATCTAGTTTGATGTAGTTGCCTTCTATGTTTTCATTGTTTCTATTGAGATAACATAATGTTGGGAAACAGAAAAGGTGTTCCTATATTGAATGAAGATTTATTCCATGAAGTTGCTTCCAAGTCTATTGCTTTGAGACATTGTGGATCAGGACTTTTGGAATATTTGTCTTTCTTTCGCCCCTGGAATATGTTATTTTTAAATTTTGAAATAGAAATAAAAGAAAGTGATGTGAATTTACTTATACATAAATAATAATAAAAATGAGTGCTGCGAATTGACTGAACTTAGCATTGTATAAAGAAATATTAGCAAAGCAGAAAACCTACACTGGAAACAACGAGTGACAAGTAAGAATTTTATAAATCTGATATGTATATATATATGTATATACTTCATCTCATACTTTGAAGGTACATTTCTGCCTAGATTGACAATTGGTGTGCTAGATACTTGTTGATGTGTCACCTGTGCCTCCTCTGTCCAACACCCTCTAGTGGACGATTCGCAGAACTGTCCAAAATTTGCTGATAATGAGTTTGTTATGCGTATCTATGATGAAATTTTACTTTTTTCATGAATATTATCTTGTTTTACCTAAACAAACTCAAGCAGATATCGGTACCTGTTTAACGTAGTAACTTCATTTATGCATGCCTAAAAGGGGAAAACTCATTTGGGAACACAATATTCATCTGGAAATACAGGAAGCATGTCTTAGTTCACATTGATTCAAGTCTTAGCCCAAATTTTATCTATTTCTCATTGCTTCCACTGTCAATTTAGCATTACGCTTTGAATTCTTTACATTCTTTTTTTCTTTTTCATCCACTTATGTAGTTGGTAAGTTGTTTTAGCTGAGCTTATCACTTTTACATAGACAAACTTCTTAGATTCTATGTTTTATCATTTAACCCTCCATAAAGTTTGTACTTTTTCTTAAGAGGTTATTTGTGTCAAATTTTCTGTAAGCCTCACAATGCTATCAACATTAACAAGTCATGAGTTTTTAGGGTGCAATTGACACGGCCACATTAGAAACACGAATCAAGGTGGCTAATCCAGATGATCCAGAGCCATCGATCAATCTATATGTTGAAAACCAGGCAGAGCCTGCAATGCGACTTGTCTCAGAGATGATGATACTCTGTGGGGAAGCTGTAGCCACTTATGGTTCTTATAATAACATCCCATTACCCTTCAGAGGACAGCCCCAATCTAATATTGATGTGTCTGCATTTGCCCATCTGCCTGAAGGACCTGTTAGGAGCTCTGCTATTGTTAAAATAATGCGGGCAGCTGAGATGGATTTCAGGAAACCTATACGACATGGGATTTTGGGGCTCCCCGGCTATGTTCAGTTTACATCTCCCATTCGGAGATATATGGATCTGCTTGCGCATTATCAGGTGATTTTTTTGTTATATTACTGTAAAATCTTTCCGGTTGTTTCACTAGATGTTAAATAAAAAGGCCATTCATCCGTGTTGGTTCCCATCGGAGGGTGCTTGGGGGAGGGATAGACTTGGGACAGACCTGATCTTTGGCATGATTTCCACAAAGTGATTGGCCCTCAGACTCGAACTTAGTTTCTCATGCTTCTCTGTGCAAGCTTTTACCAGTGCACCAAGCAAAGAGGTCAATTCTCTGTGACCCCCACCGTTCACGACATCCCTTGCTTCTCGCTGTGAACGGCTCCTCAAGTTAAGTTGCTTCATAATTGTTTCAATTCGAAAATCTAATGCAAGAAGTGCCACTGAATGTGGTGCTGGTGATATCTGCTACTTGCGGATATACATGAACTGGGTTGGCTTATGGGTAACTGGTGGGTCTTGACTCTTGACCTAAGGAAGGAAACATGAAAGGAAAAGGCTTTACTTAATCTGAAAAAGGGCAAATGTTTTCGTGTGGAACACTGATTATCAGGACCTAACCCAGTTATTAGAGGAAATATGTACTGCTAGTACTGAGCTTGCAATATTTTTTGTCTCCTCTATGGTGGCAGGGATGGTTTGAAGATGATGAAGTCAGTTGCTTCCGTGCTAATTAATTGTCAAGACACAAGATATTTTTCATTTAGTGTTCTCATTATTTCAATTTTTAATACACTATTTGTTCACACTACTTTTATGAGTTTTTATTTTTATTTTTTCATGTAAGTTATTTTTAACATATGCTTTATATGTTGTACCACTGATTCTGTGATATGGTTATGTGATGAGTTCAGATTTGTTTTTCAGCTAAAAATATTAGGAAAGAATGTTTGACCTGTTCTTTTGCAAATATGCATACGTAGGTGAAGGCCTTTCTCAGAGGTGATTCTCCACCTTTTACAGCTGGTCAGCTTGAAGGGATGGCATCAATAGTCAACATGAATACTAGATTAGTAAGGAGGGTCTGCAGCAGCAGTCTTCGGTATTGGATATTAGAATATTTGAGAAGGCAACCAAAGGAAGCCAGATTTCACGCTTTGATCCTTAGATTCATCAAAGATAGGATTGCAGCCTTATTGTTAGTGGAGGTAAGCATATGACAGTTACTTCTGACAATGTCTGATGAAGTGCAATTGACGACCACTAAAATTTCTCCAGCATCTCAAGGATTGTATTTAGCATATAATTTGTGTATTCGGTCAGAAATCAGAGTGTGACTATAAAATAGACAGATTTTATGCCATGAGAACTGCTGTGATATTGATGAGTAATGGAAAATCCATCAGTCGGATTCTACTGCACTATATTAGAAATTAAGCTCTTTAAGAGCTAGTCCCATGACACCTTGGAGAGGGTACCAGGTTGATCCAACTTATTGAAAGGAGAGACATGTGGCAGTGAGATACCAATACTTTGGCCAGTAGTCGATGAGTATATTTTGTCATTCAACCGCAAGCATCGGATAGTATGTTTGGCCAGAGTTAATTCACTTAGGGAATCTGGGCTATACGGCCATATGTTTGGCCAGAGTTGTGTTGCCTTTGCTGTTGTACGTTCTTATACCACTGATAAGCCAGTCTCCAGTCACTGGTCCTGGGCCGCTTTTAATATCAGTGCTTTTGACATGCAAACCAGTGTGTTTCGTATAGATCGAGACTTGTAGCTTGATTATTTACTCATTCCACCCCTCATTAATCACTGGAGTCAGGAGCCAATGAGTGAGAGATTTGTCGAAACATATCTGCGAGATAAAAAATCATGCTTTTTGTTCATGCATACTGCCATGGCATTGATACATTCCCAGACTAGCTGCTCCCATCATCCCCATCCCATCTGCTGTTATTTCATGTTTCATGAAAATATGATGTTGATCACCAACTTTGTTTGTTGAATAACAAATTTTGCAATTATGCTTGTTGTTCTTTCCTGTCTCTAGAGTATGTTTCCTCTATCAAAAGAATTAAGTATGCTTCAAATCATCCAGTATAGACTTCGCACCTGTAGGCATCAGTATTGGGTGCTTCTGCGGCAAATTAGCAATTTGTATTGCTTTTCTTGCTGTTATTTTTTCTTTGGTTCATTTAGTTTAGATACATGTACTAATAATTGTTGTTTCTTAACCTGTGACTGCATTATTGGATGACATTGATAATTGTGGGTGTGAGAGTTCTCATTTGTTCAGTCTGCACTGGGCATCGAGGAAGTGCCATGCTACATTGTAGAACTTTTCGATAAAACTCTGAACTCATAATCACGTCATGAATCCTGAAATTTCTTACTTGGGACTTAATCCTGTTTTTGTTGGAGCTTTCCTAAATTCATCATCTGGTAGAGTTTTGTGTGCTTCTTTTGCCATAATACAAGTGAAGAATTAGAATTTACTATTTGCAGGTAGGAATTCAAGCTTCTGCATGGGTTTCTCTAGGGGTGCAGATTGGTGATGAAGTGGAAGTTCGGGTGGAAGAAGTTCATCCACGTGATGATGTTCTTTCTCTCAAGCAGGTTGTTCAAGTGGTATAAGATAAATTCTTCTCACAGGAGCTAAACATCAGAGAAATACTGTCTTGATGCCCTACAAATTTGTTGAACTGCCATGAAAAGTGTCATCTTTCAATGTCAACGCACCCTTTAATCAGTTTTCCCTGCAGTTGGGAAAATGACTTCATTCTCATTGTGTGAGAGAGGGGGATTATTCAGGCGTCACAAGTCAGATGAATTTCGAAGCTGTGGGAAGACAATATTTTGTGACTAACTTTTCTATCGGTGGGTGAAGCTAAAATTTTCAAGGACTTCCATTTAATCAGCCAAGCTACATTCTGTCACATGATGCACTTGTATGCATTATTTCAAATTGCAATTTTTGCTACCATGATTTGAAAGCTGAAAGATTGGTGAGCAGTGATTGATTGTCCGTGAGGTGCGATGGAGTTGGGGAGATATTTGTAAAAACTCCTTTGCATGAGTGGAGGTGAGTTTCTGGCCCATCTACCCTTTTTTTTTTTTTTTTTTCAGGAGATACAATGCAATGGCTTGTCATGTATATTGCCATTTGTAAATCTGTCTTCCGTAGAATAACTAGAAAGAATTGTATATTTTACCCTAATTTGAACATTTGTGATCAGCAGTGATTATATTCCATCCGGGGTTGGCATACATAAAATTCCAAAATTGACACCATCTCCATTTTCAGTTTGCATAGATATACTCTATAGTTTGTCATTACATTCGTGTGCTTATTTTTAATGATGATGAAAAGGTTTATAGCAAAGGGGTTTTGACTGACGGGGGATCGTGGTGGGATAGAAAGTTTAGTATCAGTACAAGTAGATTATGGATTTGTGCTTTGAAGGTGAAATTGTTTTAGTAGATATAAGATCAATCAAGGTATACGTGACATCTTCGATTTAAGTAATTATACATTTGCTGCCTTGATCTAACAAATGTATTACATAATTGCAAGTGGTTTTGAGTTGTGCACGGTTCAATGGCATTCCCAAGGTCTATAACAATCTACTGGTAATTGATTCCTCTCCGCATTTTTATTTTCTATTGGAACAAGGTTAGCGTGCGTCCATGAGGGAGTGTAAGGTGACAGTATTTAATAGTTCTCTAGATTTCACATGATTTACTGCCTTCATTGGAGCCTGAAGGTACAAAAAATGGTACCGTTGAGTTGGGGTCTATCTTCGTTCATGGCACACGAGGCTTATGTGCAATTATTCTTAGCAATTCGGGTACTAACATGGCCCGAGTGACCAGTGGATGTAATTAGCTAGTTGTTATTCTTGCTTTCGAGAAGCAATCTTCTGGGCTTTGTGGGCATTGTGGAAGGAAGGTAGGTTGGTTGTGGTAGCCTTCCCTACCTACCTACTATATATAAAGAGTCCGCTTAAGAGTAAGTTGATTCTATACCATTATGCATGTTGGGAAGTTTTACAAAAATTAATGTCCAATATAAGTGAAATTTTTTTTGTGAAATCTATTAAGCTCTCTTGATCGGGCATAATAGTAAGTTGATTTTGGCGTTTCAACGAATGAGTCTCATGGCAATTATGTCATGAAACCATCAATCTATTTTTTTGATCTCTTTTCAGAATTAAACTCCTTTAACTACACCTTTCTCTTTTAACAAATGCATGTTTGCACATTGTATTGAAGTCGCCTGTCTTGGATTTGCACTTTGGTTAGCTAAAGCTAGAGGGTGACCATTCAATATAGGCAAATGCTTATGTGTCTTTAAGGCATATGTTAGCAAGGTCTTTAAATTATCCCAATTCAGGTCCCTTACCCATCCCATTTTGTGTGGGATTGATGTAAAAACGTTTTGTGTTGGTTACGTTGAATGGTCATGGGTAATGGCCATAGGGGTGGCCCAAAACCCAAAAACAAATTGAAGAAATTGAGTGATGACAGAAGACAGAAAAGATCACAAATTCAGATCACATGGAGTTGGTGGGGTCCAGAGAGATCTAATGGATGGGGTTGGGGTGGGTTAAGGGGTCTCATCTGGTGTCTCTTGTCCCCTTGAGAAGGTTCACCCATATGGGTCTTAATTGATCTTTCCTGTCGCCCCCATGCAAGCTTGTTCCTGCTTCTCGTGACATCTCTCTCTCTCTCTCTAAGCTATTGAGTTATGACAACAAAGTTTGAGCTAATGCTAATGATGAACTTAAAAGCCGATGCTTGAATGTCCTCCAGACTAATAAAGAGGAATTAATTCCCTCTTTAGTCTTAAAATAGGCACCATTGAAAGTCTATGATTGAGTGCTAAGTATTCAGTAATCATGTCTACAATTTACTACACAAAGATATAAATAAGACAAAGCTATTGACACTTAGGCTATTAATACACATGGTACGTACCAAGACCATATAAGCATGGGTTTATTTTTGGAAAGAAGTCCCAAAAAATGAACTCGAGATTTAAAACAAGAGTAGATTAAGTATTTATGAAGAAATACTTTTCTTACCTGCAACTCTTATACGAACACAAATAAAACAAAATGCACAAACAAGGGACCATGTATGTGTCACCAAACTTGAATCTTAGATTTTTTAAAATTGGAGCTCTGGTACCATGTTAGATTCTCGATTATTCCAAAAGCTTATGCCGTTAAAGAAAATGGATCCAATAATATTCATCAAGCTAACAAAATGGTAGTTTAGAGAGAGAATGTTCAAGTGATGCAAGTCCAATTCTATTTCCCGTATTTACACGCCCATAGGGCTCTAAACAGCTAATGGTTCAGTGCTAAATAAAGAGAAAAGTGACAGCTTCTGCACATGGAAATGGGCCCAACAACAAAGAAGGAGCTAATTTCTCTTTTAGTTAATTGTCTAATTTTTTTAGCTCTTCGGTTGGGTTAATTGAAGTTGAGGTGCAGTCAGTAGTGTCCTCTACGACAGAAATACTATAAAAATACATAACGAAAGAAGACCGATAGGCATATGATAGCTCAAGTTCGATTATTTTTTAACAAGTTTACCTGGCTAGTCATCATTCATTTACTGTATTCGTGTAGACGGTAATCTTACACGAGTTCAAAGTAATAGTCAGTCGAAAGCCTAATAACTCGTTCCAACCCAAACCTGTCTCATTTATAAATATATATTTATTTTTTATATGTAAATATTTTATTAAAATACAACTATTATGATTCTCTCCTTATTTTTGTGATTTTATCTCTAGCTTTGTCTATGAATACTATGTGTGAAAAAAATCAATAACAGAAAGAAAGCGGGGTATGACGGGGCAAGTATGGGGAGCGGTAAAGCCAGGTGGATATAGGGGGAGAGTTTACCATAGTGGAGAGGGATAGGAATGAGATAGGAATCTCCCAACCCAAACTTGCCTTGTTGCCATCGTTACATGAACATTTTATAACAAAAAATTAAATAAACAAAGAAAGGGACCATAAAAAATGCAAGTTGGGTTGTATTGGATTTCGATAGGAAACCAAACAATCAATGTGAGAAAGGGATTATACACAGAAACGAAAATAGAGGGAGGAAAAGAAAATTCTTTCCAGAAAAGTCAAACTGGATGGTTGATTTAATTTCGATTCACCGACAAAGCAAACAGTACTTTAATTAGTACTTGATCGTATAAAAAGTCCTTGGTTAAAAATCAAGTCGTACGGAGCAAGTGGAATCTAATGTGCCTGTCCTTTGCGTAGAAAAACAAACTGATAAAATACCCTATTATATAATATGCTTTACAGTTAACTATACAATGGTCTCCAAAACTTTAAATTATTTTGTTTATATTTATAGATATATGTACATGCCTTGATCACTAATCACCAGATCGTATTTTTTTCATTACTAACTCACAAGAATTTTTAATTTCATTCACTTTCTTTTGATGCCATGATGCCCCACACATTGAAAAAAGGAAATATTTCTTGATTTCATAGATGTTTTATACTTACTATAAAATTTATATATGGAGGTAATGTTGTGATATTACGATCTGGACATCACGAGTGAGATTGCGTACATTTGACTTCCCCAACTTTTACAGTATCTCTCCAATTTTTACAGTGTCTCGTGTACTGGACTATATTTTTTTATATAACTTATATATCATTTCAAAATGCAAGAACTTGAATCCTACAAATTAACCCTACTTAAAAGGCTAGAAACTTTAGTTTAAATCAATTTTCATTCATGGATTAGGAGAAGTGTGGAGGACAACTAGCAGCTGGGTCACCAAAAATAGACCACTATCTTTATGTGTATGATGGCCAGCATACCCACATGGTTTGTGTTAAGGGCCATGATTTGGGTACTAAGTGGAGTGCATTATTCTCAAGGAAACTTAGATCTATACCCTGAGGGAGGAGACTTTTTTTTTTTTCCTTGATTCTTGTATCTATAAATTAAGATATAATCATAGACTTCAATGTAAGTTCAGATCCCAAGAAACATAAAAACAAAACATATATACACAAAAGTCAAAGCCTTAAAGCCAAAAAGTGCATTTGCATGTGATGCCTATTGCCAACCCCCTTCCCTCTTCCCTCTTGTTAATTGTGTTTTGTGGGAAAAAACAACCAATAAACATATATAGCATATGAGTATTGTTCAGAATGTAAGTTATGAATAATTTAATATGGTATCAAAGCATTCAATAAATTCTAAGTACATATTCCAACCTCAACGTCAACTCGATAAATATAATATTTGCATATGTTTTGACCTGTTTACGAAAAAAAATTTTAATTATATGTAATTTTATGAAATGACATGCATTTTAAGAATATAAATAATTATATTACCCTTTCATTTAATAGTTTAAGTTTTTAGCCGACTTTGTGGTAGATATTCATGATCCTTTCATTTTAAATACAAGCACTTACTATATTATCTCATAATTTTAAATGTCAACTCTATATTATTTTTTTAAATTCTTTTTTTATAAAAATTCTGTAATAATATCATTTTATGATTGGGTATACGATACGCTACTTAGCTTTCTCAAATGCATAATCAAATATTAACAGAGTCAAATTGTCTTTCAAGTTGAGGTATAATCGTGCCCTCCCTGAATTACTCAATCTAGTCTACCGAATTTATTTGCTACAATATTATGCACAGACGATTCAGCAGTGTCCTTTGTAAATAATTGTAATTTGAGCTCATTTCATAAGTCCCATGTGATATTCTCGAAAAGATAGTAGTAGTTATCTATAAGTACACTAAAATATTCCTATCCCACAGCTTCCTTTTGCATGATCCCTGAAAATTCAACAAAATCAATTGAGTTTTAAAATTAAAATCATGATAATTTAATTTTCAATCTTTGAAATGGGAATCCTGACAAAGTCTTGATAATCTCTACATATTCAACCAAAAGAATGAAAAGCAGCTCAATGCTCGAGATTTCTGTAAATACAAGGTTTAGGAAGGATGAAACGTATTCATTCCTACTTTCATTCAAAAAGAGATTATTTTCTTGTTTCGTATGTGAGTCAAACTCGCCTCATTATTGGTTTCGGGAAACCCTCCAAACGAGTCACCATAATGATTAATGCTAAACTGGAGAGATTATTCATTATTTCTAGAACTCCACAGTGGCCTTGCCCTCAAGGGCGGAATTAAGATTTTATTTTAAAAGGGTGCCAAAATTTAAAATATAAAAGTTTACATATTGATATATATATATATATATGTTTATGTATATGCATTTATTTGATGGTGGTAAGACCAATTTGTTGGATTAGTGAATATTAGAAGGCCCATTCACCGTTGATTTTATTGGATTAACTGTTAATTTTGTTGGATTAGAACGTATATGGAAAAATTAGTAGAACCCGGAGTCCAATATACAAAAGAAAAATATGCTACACAGCTTAGAAATTCATACAGGATTTATGTGTAGATTGACATAGTTGAATAAATGCCTTTTATTTTAAAACAAAACAACTATTATAATAGTACTTAATTACAAAAAATACAATCACCACATCATCCTGGTAATTTTTTTGTACAAATATCTTAGAAAAATAACATTTTTCTGTCCAATAATCTTGATTTGTTATAGGATTAATGCTTTAAGTAGTGTCTTAAATTTTGGATGTGCCAGTAGAATAAATTTTTGCTAAAACATAATATATATACTCAATATATAAGAGGGCTACTAGAAGAATGGGAGGTGCCATGGCGCCTCTCGCTCATTGAGTAGGAGTAGACATTGAGCAGGTTGGGCCAGACTCATGTCGGGTCTAGATAAAATTTTTTTTTATCGGGCCCAAAATCAAATTCTAGGCCCAACTAATTAAAAAAATTGCCTTCTCAAGCCCATCCAAGCCCGTCCATTTAACATAAATTTATTTATTATATAATTTTTTTCTCTATAAATAATATTAAATAACATAAAATTTAATTATATATACATATATATAATATTAAAATATAAAAAAATTATTATTTTATATATATTTCTGACCGGGCAGGGTTGGGCAGGCTTCAAAAATAATTTCCAAACCCGTCTATTAAATTAATTGAGCTTAAAAAAAATTCTCAAACCTTATAATTTATGGACAGGCTTGGACAAACTTATCAAGCTCTCAAACCCATGACCATCCTTATCATTGAGTGGTTTCGCCCCTACTTGCCCCACCTCTCGCATGTAGTGGAGTCCTTCCGATTACACCACTTAACAGGGACTCCATGAAAGAGGTGAAGCAATATAGTCGTGGTGTTCCAACAACACTGAATAATTACTTGCTAAACGGTGGATGGGAGGGTGAGGATCCCATTCACATGCTCACACGTGGACATGACATGAGGGGTTGGGAGAGCATTCTTGGTGGCATCCTCACATGCCTTGGCATGGGGTTTGATGGATGTTTGTTGCGTGTTTGATGGAAAGGATTTACATAAATTCATGATGACGTGGTTGATCTGCGAGATTTGGTTGGTCGGGGTAAGTGAGACTATACCTTTCCCAGGTTTTACCTTGTCTTACGTGTTTGAAAGTGCACCAAGCTACTACCCCTAACCGTATCACCACCTTTGATTAATGAGAAAGCATGTACCAATAGTGAAGACTGGCCAACACATAAGTATACATACACATAGAAAAATATATTATAAAAATTTATTATGCGATAATAATATTTTTAAATTTATAAATCAAAACGATGAGTGCTTAAGTTTGAAATTAAAAAAAATTACAAAATGCCACACTGTCTATTATAGCATTACTCGTATTTATTATTTAATAAATAGATAGATACTTATCGCAAGGCTTGTATACGTACATATATATATATGTCTATGTATGTAGACAAGAATGATTCGTTGTCAATGCAAAACATTTGTTATTTATTTTATAATAAACCAAAAATAATTATGACATTATAATTTGTAAATGTTAAATTAGTTTGTTGATAAAGCATATTATTAGCAAAATTACGCAACCCCATCGTTGATTTGTTAAATGAATTTTAATACTGTCTTTACCTATTAATATATTCACTTCCAAACTTCACCAAAGAAATGATAACAATATTCTTAGCTTAATAAGTTAATATATCTTTACCTAAAGAAATGACATTGTTTTATACACTATGCTCATGCTCTCACCCAATTCAACTAAGTCTTTTTTCAATTACTCGACGTTCGTTACAGAAACCTGTTACTTATTCTGTTATTCATTCTGTTCATTCTCTCACTCATAAACAAAAAAGAGAGAAAAACATAATATTTTCATTGTTTCAAAAGATTAATATAGATTCTAAACAATTGTAAGGTAGACAATCTGTATTGAAGCATAAGACAAGTAAAACAAAAAAGAAAATCTTAATTCCATTCAAACAAAAGTAGAAAGACTTAGAAAAAGAGAAAAAAAGGCAATAAGTGAAGGCACATGGTGGTGTGGCGGTGGGTTGTGGAAGAGACTAGAGAAGAGGAAAGGAAGATAAAGATGAAAGAAAAAGGAAGCAACCAAATCAATTATTCGGTTCACAAGCATGCGATCTGGGGCCTTTTTGCATGCATGGTGTTTGAATCATCAAACTCCCTCCTCCTTAACTTTTGTTTGTTTTTGACTCATAGCCATGCACATGGCCTTCAAAGTCATTGATGTGACACCACCCATACATACATCAATATATATATATATATATATATTGGCTCAAAACAATTTATGACCAAAGGCAACAACTTTAATAAGGTTTTTTTTTATATATATTTTTTAAATTGTTATAAAAAAAATTAGATTAAATTTGTTATTGTTGAACTTACCTAGTGTGTTGGTTTTTTAGGCTTTTTTTAAAAAAAAATGTAGGAACCATATAATATTTAACTATAAAATATAAGGTTCTAAAACATCTGCAGCTTTGAAATTTTTTGTACAATTTATTTATTGGGTTAAACTAGTTTTGTTTTTTTTCAAAGTTTACTAATATTGCTGATTTTAAGTCTTTTTTTTATAAGGCTCTTTTTTATTTATTTATTTATCTAGAATGGGCTTTTTGTCTCAAAAAAATAATAGAACTTACATAGGGCCTTAACTAAGCATGTAAAAGTATTAAAAAATTTGAAGCATTCAAAAATTTATTTATTTTTACAATTTATTTATTAATCAAGCTAGTGTTTTTTTTTTTTTTTTTTTTTTTTTCTGAAGTTCACTGGTCTAGGTGATTTTGGACTTCTTTTTTTTACTAACTTTTTTTGTTTTTAAGAATCTAGATCGAGCCTTTTTGTAAAAAATAATGAGAATATATACGACATTTATTTTAAAATATAATTCTTTTAGAAATTTGGGACCTTAAGAAATTGGGAGCCTAAGGCAGTTGTGTCACCCATCTATGGAGCAATTATGTAGGATGACTGTCACACCACTACATCATGTTTATGAGGTGTGACGTTCTGTTTAAATTGTGATGCATGTGACATTATTTGCATGGAGGAAATTTTAAATTTGAAATGCCATCACATACCTAGGATAATAGCTATGATATCTTAAAAAGTGTTTTTTCTCTCCAATGTGAACCCACATGTGTTCTAGTGGGGTCGGCCGCCTCTACTGAATTAAATTTTTTTTTTTTAACTTGATTCATTTAAAAATGAACTTTGCTTACCGAAACCCAAACTCAATACCCATTTCAACTTTTTTACCAACCCAAACTTATATCCGTTTAAAATACACCAACATGGGCAAAATGTCCTAAGCACAATAGGGAAGCCCTTTGATCCATTGGCGATTTCCTCAGCTTTTGTTGGCCTATTTTACCAATGGTGTGTGGCTGCCAAAGATTTGCACACTTTACTTGATTGGGATAGTGAATTAGTGATTCTTCTATTTGATCATTGGCTTAATGCACGTGAGTTCTCTTGTTGGCTCGAAACTTAGTCGAATACTTGATGAACTTTATCAAACACTCCGTAAAGTTTGTTAGGTTTTAAGAAGATATGGCTATGCTTTTTAATCAAATCTAAGTCTTGATTGTTTTGAGCCAACTTGGTGAATTTTCTTTGGTCCACCACTATCTCTCTCTAAACATGATATTACATTAATACACCAGTACACCACATAAACATAATGACGTGGTATGATAATCACATTGAATAATTTTCCTTCTATGGGATGAGCTGACCATGTTAATAAACATATTTGCATACACCATTGTGTTGATGATTGCCTTTGCTTGATAGAAATTGTCTAAATGCTCTTCATTATGCTAGAGATTTGGACCTACCTACCATGGTGGAACACTGGAATCCTTTGTGCGATAGATGGAAGAGTGTCGGTATTTAGAACTGCCAATCCCACGTTCTGTATGTATATATATAGATATAGATATAGATATAGATATATCTTAGGGCTTGTCCTTTAACTGGAATTGTATGCATGTACCAATGCCATGCCTGTGGTTTATGTTTGAACGCAATGTGCTACTGAACGACAGCTATTGACCAAATTAAAATGAGAAGCAATGTATCTATCTCCACTACCCCAATATTGCTATGTTTATATGATCTCTCTGCGTGTTATTAAAATAATTGGGTTGTTGTAAATCTATATATGTACATTTATCTATGCTCTCTACATAGATAAATGCTTACATAAATGTGAAAACTTCAATGCTCAATAAGTTCTGTTCACACTAATCAATTTTGGCAGCGAAGAGAAAAAAACAACACCCACAAAATCCAATAGAAAGATAAACCCTTTTGTTTACTTGTTTTCATTGCGATTTTTACCTTTTATATTTTTGATCGGTTTTCGATTCTTTCATGGTAAAGTTTAAATCTGAGTGTTAAATTATTAATATTACCATACTATTGAATATTATTCTATCACCACATCATTTTAAGAATTTTTTTTGTATAATTACAACTTTATTTTATAAAAATATTTCAACAAACATTTACCGTCGAAGCAGTCATGACACTATCAAAACATAGTTTTGGCAACAAAATTTCATGGACCAATTTGAACTTTAGAAAAAAAAGAAAAGAGTTGATTTTGACAGTAGTTTTTGGCTGCAGCATGTAGGAGTTGACTCATATGCACTTGTAATGGACCAATGCTATAGCTTATGGTTGAAAGGCAAAGCTCATTCAACTTGGTTTTTTTTTTTGTTCAATTCTTTGAGAACAATTTTCTTCATGCAATACCCAATTTTCTTGCAAACTTGGGGGTTTATTATTATTATTTTTTTTTGAGATGCAAGAACTTCAGATGAACTGTAGCTAGCTAGGACAAACAAGCAAGGGTATTGAGAGTAGTAGTTGATGTGGTAGCTAGATATAAGGAAAAGCACCATAATGAAACAAATCTAGTTAATTTGCATGTGATCAAAGTTCTTGCTTACTAAATTTTGATATGGAGTGTGCAGATGATAGAGTTTATCAAAAAATTGTTTTTTTTTTTTTTTTTGTTTCTTTCATTGTCATTCAAGTGACAATTCACTGCAATTAGTATCAATACAATAATGGCAAAAAAATATTGTGAAATTAGAAAATTTAGCTCTATACTTTTGTTACTTATTCAAGATAAATTATCCCACAAATGAGATATCATGGCCAATAATATGCCATTTCCCTAGGCGCTCAAAAGAGTACTTGAATTAACAATGTTACTTTAGATATGAAAACACTAGAAATTGCTTTTTAAATGTCGTTTTCTTTGAGCTTAGTGGTAAGTTAGGAGTTACCACTATGAGATTCAAATCTCATCACTAGCTAGTTAGTAGTACAAAAATTATCTTTGTTGTTTAAATGAAATTGTAGTTGTAACCTTTGACAACTTTTGTTATACGACATGTAAATAAGATGATTAGTGAAAATCACCGCGAAGACCACAAAAAGAAGAAAAAAAAAAAGACAACGAAATTTGATATGTCAAATACTTTTCCCTTCAACTAATAAATTTATATGATTAATTACCAGTATACATACAGGCATACACCCATATCAAAAGACTAGTGAATTATCCATGCCTACCGTGTGCTCAAACAAAATAGTATTTGTGTATAATAAAAATAATAATATATTTATTAAGTGTAATAAATATATCAAATTACAGTACTTTTTCATCGATTTGATTGTATGTTGTCAATTCTAACATTGAAAACGATGTTCGCGTTGATGTTTGACCAATCAAAAAATCAATCAAAACGTTTAAAGAATAAAATTTTTAAAATTTATAAGGTTTGAAAAGACTCTCGAGAGTGATATAGAAGGCTAAGGGGGGTTTTTGAGAGAGAGAGAGAGAGAGAGAGAGAGAGAGAGAGAGAGAGAGAGAGAGAGAGAGAGAGAGAGAGAGAGAGAGAGAGAGAGAGAGAGGGGAATGTTGTGAATATATGAATCATACTTTAAAAGAGAAATGTTGTTTGAACTTTGAAAATATTTACTTTTTCAGCTCACCGTTTACTTCTCTCTATATAAAGTATTACAAAAGAAAAACCTATTGATGGTGATTTTTTTAGAAAAGAAATTGAAATTGAAAGAAAAGTTGTCAAACGATCTTAATTATATATTATTTGTAAAAATAAACAACAGCTACTAAATACAAATGTGAGAGAGATATTTTAAAAAAAATTGTATTTTATTATATAGATGCCTCACAAATTTAAATTTAAAACGAATTGGTTTTAGTTGTTTCTAAGTTTGGATATAAAATTGAACCAATTTTTTATTTAAATGTATACCGATTATCTATTGACACGTGCTAAGCTTATCTGATTGCCACGTTCCCTTGCAGACGCTTTTTTATTTAATGTTTTGGTGCTCAACGAGCAAGGATAAGATACAGAGAGAGAGCATTAATTACACAGTAATAATGATGGGCCCCTGCACCTGTGATTCCTGCCCTTGGCCTCCCTCCATAAGTATCCCAACCTTCCTCCAGCTTTTCCTTCGCCCCAAGCCTCCGCTCACTTTCTCTCTCTACAATTCTCTCTCTACAATTCTCTCTCTCTCTCTCTCTCTCTCTCTCTCTCTCTCTCTCTCTCTCTCTCTCTCTCTCTCTCTATATACACTCTCTCCGTCTCTCTCCTTTGGTGAGTGAGTGTGAAATGGCTCTAGTGAGGGAGCTCTTCTGCATTGCTAGTCTGGTCTCGCTTCTGGCGGTGGCTAACGCTCGAATCCCAGGAGTTTACAGCGGTGGGCCGTGGCAGAGCGCCCACGCCACCTTCTATGGCGGCAGCGATGCCTCCGGCACTATGGGTAAGATTCTTCTCCGAACCTATATAACACTTCAAATGGATACTGAAATATATACGTACTTTTTTACTCTGTTGTTCGTTTTACTTCCAATGGAGTAGACCTTCCTCTGTTCTCTGCAACTCCTCTGTATCCAACAATTTCGGAAGCTCGAGATGTTCATGGAAACTATTTCCCGCCAAATATCACATCTCCCAACCCAGGGCCTGCATTTTCCCGCCATGTTTCCATGACCCTTGAAAAGCTCTGTTTCTGGTAGTCTGTTTTACTACCAATCTCGCTCCTTGATTTACAAAATCTCATGTCTAGTTCTCCAAACCCACTCTCAAAACACAAGTTTAAGCTCAATAATCTAACATATATTGTGTATAGTCG
This sequence comes from Euryodendron excelsum, assembly GCA_033060915.1. NCBI lineage: Eukaryota > Viridiplantae > Streptophyta > Magnoliopsida > Ericales > Pentaphylacaceae > Euryodendron > Euryodendron excelsum. The sequence goes on along the minus strand of CM065392.1, from coordinate 35,928,936 downwards.
TGCATTATATAATCAGGTAATACATGGACCTTAACGAGCTGTATTTACGTGGTTTCAGGTGGTGCTTGTGGGTATGGCAACCTTTATAGCCAAGGCTACGGGGTAAACACGGCGGCGCTGAGCACCGCTCTGTTCAACAACGGGCTGAGCTGCGGGTCATGTTTCGAGATCAAGTGCGACAAAGACCCCCAATGGTGCCACCCTGGAAGCCCCTCGATCTTCGTCACAGCCACCAACTTCTGCCCACCCAACTTCGCCCAGCCCAGCGACAATGGCGGCTGGTGCAACCCACCTCGCCCCCACTTCGACCTCGCCATGCCTATGTTCCTCAAGATCGCCGAGTACCGCGCCGGAATCGTCCCCGTCACTTTCCGCCGGTGAGTCCAGTTCCCTCTTCCCTTCTCTAATCTTGTCATTTGCTTTGTTTCGACGCCTTGTGGGTCAGATTCTGTTTTCACTACAGTTCCCGTGCGTCAGATTGTCGGCTGCTTTTCCTCTTATTAAATCGACATTAAATACCCGAAATACCCTACTTGGTTAGCTTACATTACCTCACCTTCCTATTTGGTCCAATTAAAGGCCATACGAGGCGTTTGTTCATGCAATTACACTCGAAACAAATGAGTAGACAATGATGCCCCTTATGTCTTGCAGTAATTACATTAAGAGTAATGTTATACAAGTATCCATCTTTTTGTGCAATAGAAAGGGTTGTTGTGGTATTAGGTGAATTGATTCGTCAACTTTGGTCTGGAATTGAGGGCATTTATGTAAACTGAAGCCAAGCACGTGCCGCATGGGGTTTGTTTCAGGTGTACGGCTCCACTATCTTTCGTTGGACCGAAATGCCCATCTGCTTTTCCGTTAATTATTGCCTGTTCAACTGAATCTGTCTAGTGTTTGTTGAAAGTCTTCTGTAACATTTACCACAATTGAGCCAACCGAAAAACGCGGCTTCCTACGTTTAGTCGCTTTCGATGTGTGCGCATCGTTGTCGTGCCTCATCCTAATTCGAAATTTCAAAAATGCCCCAAAGTTGGGCAAACCCCATCCACAGGACCACAACCGACCTCCGAGCCCATGGCATTTCGGTAATTATGCACGGTGCCAGTTTTATAACCAAGCTTCTGCATAAGGGCTAAAAAAAGTGCAAAGGCAAATATGATAGTTCTGAACTAGTTTGAGGGTATTATGGTAATTTAAAAAGTGTTTAGACTTAACTTATATAATAATTTATGAATTATGTGTATGATTTTTTTAAATAATATTTAAATAAATAGTTTAAAAAAATTATTTATATCTAATCACGTTTTTATAAAAAAAAAATTAGTTAAAAAAATAATTTTTTAAATTTAATTTATAATTTATAAACAGGTGACTCAAACACTTCTTAACTTCTTAACTGTATCCGGAGAATCCGGTTTGAATTCATAAAATCCGAGACATGTCTGACGGAGTCCCACGAGCCTGTCGGGTCTTGTTTACCGGGAATACCGGTCAAGGTTGGGCTAAGATAATCCATATTCCTTCTGATGTTACATACGTATACTATTTTTTATACAGGGTGGCGTGCAGAAAGCAAGGAGGGATCAGATTCACGATCAACGGCTTCCGTTACTTCAACCTGGTTTTGGTCACCAACGTCGCGGGTGCAGGGGATATCGTGCGGGTGAGCGTGAAGGGAGCCAACACCCAATGGATGCAGATGAGCCGCAACTGGGGGCAGAACTGGCAATCCAACGCCATCCTTGTGGGCCAGGCCTTGTCCTTCAGGGTCACAGGCAGCGACCATCGCACCTCCACCACCTGGAACGTGGCGCCCCCTAATTGGCAGTTCGGCCAGACTTTCACCGGCAAGAACTTCCGCGTCTGAAAAATCAAGAAAGTTAACAGCATCAAATATTAATATAGTAGTAAATTTTAGTCATTTCACTTTGGGGTCAAAGTTTCCCGCCTTCTGTTTTCTCTTTTTTCTCGGGAAAATTTTGAAGTTAGCGGGATGGGAAATTAAATAGAAAGTAAAGATGATAGGGGTAGAAAAGTGGGCTTGTGGTAACTTTTTTTTTTCCCTTTTTCCACTCTAGTTTTGCTACTTTTGACTCAGCTGGTTAAAGTAAGAACCAGCAAAGGTTAAAAGTAATTGCAGGGGCTGAGGCGGCTGCATCAAATTATACAAGCATGTAGCCCGCAGCTATAATGATATATCATCATTATTGCTATTATAAAGATATCTATATGATTGTGATGTTTCAATTGTCTTACAGAATTTGTTTGATGCATTATGGTTAAACTACCCGAGTGTTTGGACGAGAAAATTTGCTTTTAAAACGGAGACAAAATTTTCATGGAAGTTCAGAAAAACTTATACAAAATGGCTGATATTTCTTTTTAATTAAAACTCACCAAAGAGAACCATTGTGTTACAAGTTGCATATGCAGAGTGAGTTTCTGTCGACAGTAGGGTGGGTGATCTTTCGGGAATTGAATTTGATCTGAATTAACAAAGAAAGGTGAAATAAATATGAAATGAAACTTCATAATAATTGACTCTTTATTGATATTCTCTCTAAAACGAGGCAGACGAAAGGTGAAAGAAATATGTAATGAAAAAGATACAATTGACTCTGATTTTCTACATGCCCCACTATTACAAATAGCCTATTTGGAACTTGGAAGGAGGGGAGGGGAGAAAATTTTTGAAAAGTATTTTCTTTTCTTTTTTTGTTCTATCTAAGAAAGAAAGAAAAAGGAAAAAAAGAGAAAGGAAAGAGAAAAAGAAGGAAAAAACACACACACACAAACTCTCTCTTTCTCTCTCCCTCTTCTTTTCTTTTATTTTTTTTTCTTTACAAAATCAAACAAGGAAGAAAAATGATTTTTGGTTTTCTCATTCCCTTCCCTCCCAAGTTCCAACTAGACTGTACGAGAGCAAAAACATTAATAGCTCCTTCCCCAAGTTTCAAACAGGCCGAAAGAGAGCAAAAACATAAAACCCAAAAAAAAAAAAAAATGTAGAATAACGTTTAGAGACCTTGTCTGACGTAAAAGGAGAGAGAGAGAGAGAGAGAGAGAGAGAGCCTTTTTTTTTTGTAAGCTGTAACAACCATTTCAGGTCATGGGTAGTTCCAGTTGTCGGTGAATGTGTTTAGGAGAACATTTGGAGAAATCACACTAATTGATGATGCCTTGGGTTTTAACATGTTAACTTAGCATGATTTAATTGATTTATGATATTATATTAACACAAATAACGTGCCATATTGCATTGAATTTTTTCTCCAAAAGTTGCTCCCTTAAATTTCGCGTGATGCTATTGGTGGTACAAAAGTTATCCTTCTTGATACCATTTTATATTTGGTACATTATTTGTCGTCCCATATTGTCCGGACAGGATATTGACAATTATATATATATTGTTACAAATACCTGTGCCTTGTGTATTCAGGTAAAAACAGGGATTCTCGAAGAGTGACCAACGGCAAATAATATCTCATACCTATCACTGTTAAAAAAAAGAAGAAGGAAAACCCAATCTTGCTTGAAAAGAAAGAATGGTATTTGTACCTTATCTTTCAAGTCTACAAAGCCTTTCGGTGGGAAAAGCAAATCGCTAAGGTAGGACCCTACTTCACTGTTTTTCCAACCATTACCCAATTGCAAATAATATCTTGACAGCATGATTCTCTATTCCATTGTGTTTTTACTTGGGATGTTCGTTATAAGTAGCTCTAGAATATGTCTTCAAATGGCTTAACACAGTTGAATTTTGAACATATACCGCAACATCGATTTGTGGTTAAAACTTGGGATTCTAGTCAAATGGTTCTTATCAATTTGCGGGAAAAATCTGAAGGTCAACTTGCCAAGATGATAGAAGACCAGAAAGTTAGAAATGAAAGACTTGAAAAAAAAGAGTGACCACAATCGAAAAGTTTCGAAAGAAGCATATTTCTCTTTGTTAAACCATAAAGTATTTTGTATAGGTAGTGATCCGAGCAGTTGGTTGAGTGGGTTAGACTTTAATATTTTTTGCTCAATACTTGGGTTTGAATTTTCTTAGCCACTTGGTAAAGTGAAACATTATCTCGACGTAAGAGCGATGAAATTTCTCATAGATGACTATATGATACTGAGAAGTAATGCTATCTGACAGATGTTTGGAGTAGCCTTTATGCATATTCATTTTGTACACCAAAAAAAAAAAAAATTCAGTCACTAATAAATCCTAGTATTACAAGTTTGGTAGAAGCTAATTTTGTAATTTAGAACCTATCCGGAATTTTCGAAATTGCTTATCTTGCTTCCTTTCTAGGATTATTTGATTCGGGGTACAGGATAAACGGATATGTTCGGATTGCTTATCCCGACCCTTTTTATGCAATCACATATAGGATAAGACAGTAAACAAAATAGATTAAAAAACATATGATATGGTGCACATACATGACATCAGTTAGAAGTGATTCTTACAACTATCAGAACCAACATAATTGCTTACTTGGCAACCATAAGCCATGAATCATTAACTGTAAGATGATCAAACGAGGATCATTCACAGGCTCTGTGAGTACAAAAGGACTGATCTGTATCGCTCAAGCCTTGGGCTCTTTGAATGGGTATGGTGGCCCGCTACATCACTTTGGACACATACCAAAAATGTCAGTATTACTTTAGTTAGTTCCGGCCCAGCTTAGATGTTGCTGAGATTACCCACGGGATAAAACAAGGCAAGCCTCGCACAAATTTCAATTCAAAGCTCGTTAAATTTTGATGCCAAGCTCCAGCAAGTAACAACCCTAATTAACGCTACTCAGACTCGTTTTTGACCCAGAAAAGAAAATGTTTATTTTTTTAGAAATTTTAGAAATTTTTTAGAAAATGTTCATAATGATGTGTAAGTTGTATTTGGACCATGTAGATGTGTTGCTAATCAGTCGGCGCCTGTCTAGCAGGCGCGACTGAGATTAACACATCTCATTGATTTTTTGTAATTAAGAAACATTATGACATTTGTTCTGTTTTAAAGTAAAAATGATTTTTATTCAACTATAACATTCTAGTAATAAATTAAAGTATGAATTTACAAAGTGAAAAAGATAATGAATTTCCCTTAGCATATTGTAATGCTTTGTGAAGTAAATCTGGTGTTACATGCAGACAAAGAACATAACCAAATTTCTTACATGACTGTGGAATTCATGGCGAATTATTTATACGTCGACGGTGAAAGTAACGGCAACGGATATCTCGCCGGAGTAGGTCTTGTCGGGAAGAACAACTCTATATTTTTGAGCTCGAAGTTCGGCCTTACCCTTCTCTGCGCCTATTGACAGAACATCCTCGATGTAGATCCTGCGCAAAGAAACATCAAATTAACCTTAAACAACATTAGATGAAATTCATGATATATATAGATAATCCCGGTTTTAAATTTTCTTATTACGTTGTTTCGCCAACCAAGTTGTCATCGGAGATCTTGTGCTTGTCCATGATGCGAAGCATAAGCTTGTATGTTTGATTTTCATCACCACCAGTAGGATACTCCAAGTTTAGTGTAAGTTTCTCATTCCACACTAGTTTCTTGCCTTCTGCATTTCCAAATCTCGTTCAGTTAATATATATATATATATATATATGTATTGAAGAACAAAAAAATATAAACTCATGTTTACTGACCTTGATCAGCCACACAACTGGTAAGCTCTTGGTTTCCATATTGAATCACAACGTATGGATATAGCTTGATTACATTACATGGATTAAGACAATAGAAGCAACCTGAAGAAATGGAAATTGAAAAAAATTTTGGTGTCTTAAATAGAAGAAAAATATACAAAGACAGATTCAAACTGGAATAAGGAAAAGAAAATGACAAACTTACCAAGAGGACTTTCTCTGTCTTTGATGCCTTGGGCATCCACCAACAAAACCTCTAGGGTACCTTTTGCCATCTCTCTCTCTCTCTCTCTGTGGTTGAGAAGGAGAAGACTTGGATCTTGGTTCAACCTTTGAAGCAAAATGGGTTGTATTGGGTGAATTCATGGGCAAGTTCCTTCTGATATACTTTATTTAATTTAACGAACTGCAGAAGTAAGGAAATGGAGGTGAACGTAGGCCCTATCTATGAGTCTTGCCAAAGTCTCTGACATTCATATGTTGAATATTGAAAGTCTTCTACGTAAGGAACAAGAAAAGAAAGCCGTTTACGTAACACAAGAACAAGTCTTTCGTAATAGTGTGCAATGTCAAACATAGGAATACTGATAATTATCCTCTCTCTCTCTCTAGATATCTCTCTCTCTGCATACATATGGAGAAGTATATGCACTAGTTGAAATTGATGAAAGTTCTTTAATTATTGTCAATCACGGTAGAAATTGAATGGCTTTGTCTGACCAGGTTTTAGCCAATATGCTTCTAAGACAACTGATTACGTCGAGTCCATGTCTTCGCACAACTTGGAAAAAATGCAACCTCATTGAAACGCGTTTCATTTCAACTTCACAAATTGTCGGTAGAATTTTTCTAGAATTTAAGTTCAATATATTTAAGTATATGTATAAAAAAATATATATTGTGTATAAAGGAGGACGAAGCCAAACAATTTAGAAATATATATCTATACAATTGCAATGGATATATCAATACACAGGTACTGTAAAAAATGATATACTTTTTACGATTAGTTTGGAATTTAAATTTTCGGTTTGAAAAGTAAAAGGAAAAAAAAAACGTAATAGAAAAAAAAAAATTACTTTTTTATATTGTTCTATTTTTCTTCACATTTTTTTTTCACCGAATATCTGAGTTCTAGACGAAGGGTTAGTATTTTACATAATAATCCTCAACCCACCAAGGGATTCAAGAATTGTGTTAAAGAGTCAAATGCAAATTCAATATCTTTGAAAAATTACCATCTGCACAAACTTCATTATATAGAACTACCATACTCTTCCCAGGTTTCAAGTGGTCAATACGCCGGTGTGTGTATACCTATATATATATATATATCAGCTGTTGACAGCTAACTAAACTTGAAGCTGATCCTATACTTAAAAATTTTCCTAGACATCATGATACAATGGATGTTTCCTGGATTATGTTATGACAATATATAACATCTATGTTGTAATATCACAGCGAAGGATGCGAATTTTGAAGATTTCTTTGGTCTTCGCGTGGCGAAGAACAATATGAAAGACAAATTAAGATGATGCGAATGCTTCTGGGAGTGGTTATTTTTCTTCCAACCCCAATTTGGAGTATAAACATTGAATTAAAGTATTAGCATATATTCCTTTTCTTGTCTCATATGGTGTTCTTAATTCATGAGATGTACGCCCATACATGATGTATTTGGAGATGTCATTCTCTTGCTATTATGTCACATTTATTAATCAAAAAGCAATTTTCAAGAAATAATTTGCTATTTTTTACCGACTATCTGAATAGTATTTTTCAATTGAACTTAAACTTTTAGACTTTATTTTATGGATGAAGATGGGTCAGTCGTTAAGGGACTTGAGCCCAAGCCTCGGTGTTACAGGCTGGCAAATCGTCACCGATATAATAACAGTATTATGATTTGCGATGAGGATACACAGCAGAAATAAATTCGTGAGGTGACTATACACCGAACAATAATCTCGCTAAACTCAAATATCGACACAAATGAATATGCGCTCGTTTAGGATGTATTCGTATTGCCCCACACTTCTTTATAAGGCTACACCCTCCGATGCTCAAGTCTTTCGCCTAACCCAATCCCTTAGGCGATAGCAACGCCTCTCTCAAATACCCGCGCGTATGACAAGCAATGTGCTTAGTGCAAGTCCCTCTTGAGACACAAGTAAGATAGTAATACGCCACCAAACATGCGCCTAAGCAACGCATCACCTGCTAGGCACTACGCCCTAATTAAAGTCCACGATGCCATGCGTTAAGTGAGTAACACGCATGGACTAGCACAACCGAATAACAATTGACAGCCCAATAGCATAGCGACAAGTGACACCGATGCTAGCCAAACGAAATTGCCATATGCACAAGCTTGAACCCAAGGCGTAAATGCACATGAGGCACACAACATGCAAGCATAAACATGCACATCGAAGCCCACTCAGTCATGAACATGTGCACCACCATGGCACGGATGCTGCATAGCGGATGCAAATGATTGTCCTCCTCCTCGACGCAGTCGCCCAACATTTGCCCCCACAGGACATAATGCCGCCCATATAGTCCATTGGCTAGCATGAGCACTATAAAAGATTCTATAATTGTCCCCCAAGTCTTGCCCACTCCTTTGGGGGACTCACTTAAGTGTTGTCCCTTTCGGTAGCACTAGGGGTGGTAGAGTCAACAACAGACTCCCCCTTATAATAGCATTTCGAGCCATCTCTTAACTACTAGCAGGAAATATTCTACTTCCTCGATGAATCATAATTCATAAATTCAATAATTCTCAAAAATGCAAATTACGAGATTGCTACCAAGGCTAATCATGCTCAAACATGCCGTCCACATGAAACCCTCGCGGCCCCAAACATTCCCGAGGCTGACAAAAGTGCCAACTTCTAACACTTTCCACCTCTCCAATCATCATCATCCTTGATGATGTTGTAGCACCACCCGGACTCTCACACTCTCCTCCACCCAGAGATCAACGTTCTCGTTAATGCCAAACATACCACGACTGTATAATGTGGTAGTCCATATAAGCCCCTACAAAGAAGCTGCTACCTCCCCTTGCAGATCAATACCTCTGTGCTAATAGCCTATAAATTTGGTCTCCCCAAACTTGTCTTGAAATGCTACTTGAAGCACAGGTTGCCCAGACACTCATGTTGAACTCGGCCCAACAAAAGAACTTTGCCACCATATCAAGCAAATACAAGCTCCTCTGAGCAAATGTACAACGCCCCCAGGAGAACCGTACCATATTACACAACTCTAACAACATATACCTATGCTCCCACTGTGATAGGCAACAGAGACGAACCAAGCGCTAAACGTAGCACACCCTCCACCACTCTAAGGGATCAATATCCTCATTGATTACGAGAACAAGGCGCTTACTGACGCCCACTCCTCCACCACTCAAACGGGTCGATGTACCTATTGACTAAGCACAACGCGTGCAACCCGTAGCTCATGTTGCTCTGATACCTCATCCCGTAGACCTTCACCCGAAGACAACCCACTCATGTCGCTCTAGTACCTTAGCCCATAGACCTTTTCTCTAAGCCAACCCACTGACTTTAGTGTCTGATCATCTGATCTCCACGTGAAGTTTCCCACTATTGAGCCATCCCCTAACTATTAACAGGAAACATCCTATCCTTTCGAGGAGTCATAATTCATAAATTCAATAATTCTTGAAAATGCAAATTACAAGATTGCCATTAAGGCCAATCATGTTTAGACATGCCCTCCACATAAAACCCTCGTGGTCCCAAATATCCTCAAGGCTGACAGAAGTGCCAACTTCTGACACTCGGCCTTGTCAATTGCTTGGCCTTACAATCCATATTGGGTGGCATATTTCATAACTTATTGTCCTGTGCTTGAAATAGATATGTAAGATGGCAATGCGGTGGGTTTGGATCGGGGAACCTCTACCCCATTCCCATTCTGTCATGGTAACCCCTTCTCTCATACCTGAACCACCCTTTTCAAGTTAGTGATTTTTCTAAACACATCATGGACAAATCAAGGGATGAAATCACAAAAATAAAGAGAAAAATCACAATAATTGTATTTTAATAAAAATATGTACATATCTATCGATCTATACTACATGTTATAATAATAGGTTAGGAGATCTTTGAGCCTTAAACTCCTAATTCAAAATTTACAAATTTTTAATTTTTGTAATAATAAAAAGCACATGTTGCAATTTGATTGGTTAGCCTGAAAAATCTTCCTAATAGAATTATAGGTAGTATATAAATGAAACCTTCAATTCCTATTATACTTTTCCTAAATCACTCCCTAAAAATTTCTAAAACTAAAATTTTTGGTAATGTTAAAATAGCTTTGTTACAATTTGATTAGTTAAAATATATAATTTTTATCATACTTTCCTAAAATCTTACATTTCTTCTAAAATTGAAACTATATATTTCCTAAAGTCACTCCCGTAAATTTCTAGAAATTAAATTTTTTGTAATATTGACATTAACACTTATTACTTTAATAATAAGTTTTGACGTATTATTATGTGTTTCAGACTAATAAAATATGCATTTATAGCTATCTATTTATAGTAATACTTTGTTGGAAATATTGAAATACCCAGTATAATTTTTTTAGTTTTTTAAAATTTTAAATTATTAATATCACATATGCCTTAATAGTACATGTTTAATCATAAAATATAGAAACCTTTTATTTTTTTTCACGATTAATAAATTTTAGTAAAATCTAATCTTATTTTGGAAAGTTTTAAATAAAATTCAAAATATTAGAATTCTTATATTTATATTTCCTTAGGCTCTTCTCTTATAATTTTAGAAAGTCCTTCATTTGATTCAAAACTGTGGAATTTGTTATTCACATCCCTTTAATATTTTTTTTAAAAAGAACAAAACTATCTGTATTATATATTGTAACAATTGGTTGTTGGGTGAATTCCTTAAAATTTTTAAACAATAACATTACATATCTTATAATAGTATTGGTCTAACTATAAAATAATTTAGCTTCTGTTCATTATTAGTAAATATTTACTAAAACTCAAGTAATCTAGGTAAATCAAATCTTCCTAACTTAAAATTTTGAATTGTTTTTTTTAGGTAGCTTATTAACTTTAAGTAGTTATATGTGCTCTATTAAATGTATTTAATAAATAAATCCTCTAAAATGTGTAACATATACATCAATGTAGTCCCTTACTAAGATTTTAAGATTAAAGAATTGTTTTAGAATGTCACAATAAAACTTAGCTTCTTATTGTAAGTTAAGGTTTTTTTTTTTTTTTTTATTGCAATCAACTTTTAATTTTTTATTTTAAGACTATATGAACTATTATAATTTAGTGTAATCAAATATTATTAGTGTATAAAATTGATAATTTAATTTTTATAAATTTTTATGTTTAATATAATATTATTTTTATTCAATGTATAACACGAATTTACTACTAATAATATATATATATATATATATGTATATAAATAAATGAGACATATTCGGGTTAGGGGGAGGTATCGCAACTTGTCTTCAAACCCTACCCTATTAGCATCACATCATATCCTCCGAGAGAGATTTTAGGATATCCAGCTGTGTGTGTGTGTGAGAGAGAGAGAGAGAGACTTTAGGATATCCAGCTATTGTCCAAACCAATCCAGTCTATAAGGGACCGACTGAGAGTGGCGAATATATTTGGTAAGTAATCTTAAATAGAAACAATATAAACAGAGAGTAAATTGGTACAATAGTGATATCATGTCATCATACTAATAATGTTAATGTGATATAATAAGCTAATAATATATAACTTTATAATCATGTAAATTTTAATCATAAAGTGTGTTAATTTTAAAATTTAAATATTTTCGCATAAAACAAGGTGATTAAAATTTTAAACACTCATGTGACTGCGCATTATTAACTTGTTGTACCATATCAGTATGATAACGTGACACCACCGTTGTACTCAATATTTTCTCCAAAGGATGGGAACATGAATTCAATTGGGCTTTTTCAGAACCTTAACAGAGAGAATTCTACCACTGCCCTCAACATACTCAGACTTTGCTGCCTCTATATTACCATGTTTGGATCGAAAGAAAAAGAGGAATTTTCAAACAAATCCTTCAACTATCGTCCAGAACATGTTTGACAATGCAAAGGATCGAGCCTCTACTCAGAAAAAAGGTTGGGAATACATGTATCAACTGGGAGATGACCAAATCAACAACTGTACACTATTTCACATAGGCATAGAACATGCCTGAATTCCTGAAATCAGGAAAGAAAATTGCTGCTGCATGGCCCCACGGAGGATTCTAAGCATAGAGAGGGGAAGCTGAAGGTTTGGGATAAGCAGTCATTCTAGAAACTTCTCCACTGCCTCTGCAGGGCATCGAGCCACCAATGGAATGCCCGTGACGATTAAACTGGTGCTCTTTTTGTGCATCTTTCACCATGTTCTTTGTCCTGAAGCTGCTCTAAAGCTATTACCACCTCATCCATGGTTGGCCTTAGCTTGGGTTCCACATATAGGCATTTTAGTGCTAGGTTACCTGCCTTAAGGGCCTGACCGGTTGAGTATTGGCCTTCAAGACGAATATCCAGAACGTGAAATATTTTGCGCTTATGGGTCAGATATGGTTTTGCCCACTCGACCAAGTTGTGCTCTCCACGTGGCCGGTTCTTGTCTACTGCTCGTTTTCCAGTTAACATCTCCAGAAGAACAACTCCAAAGCTGTATACATCGCTCTTTGCATTTAAATGACCTTCCCAAGAAGAGATGCAATTAATGATCAGAATAAGAATAAAGATATACCCCTTATTTGTCATTAAACAAGTAATACATTGCAAAGTGCAGAAAATAATAGCCCACTACAAAAAAATAAATAAATAAATAAATAAATAAATAAGGAAAAAGAAATTACTCGGAACCGATGACCAAGTTAATTAGACGAATCAAGAAAAACTGAGCATGTAAGGCTAAGAGCTGACATTTCTTGCTGGTTAGGAGGGACGGGCATGGGAAGACTACCTAAAAAAATGTAAGGTTGGTCACTTTGAACAGAAGACTGAAAGTAGAATTGCTACTGTGGTCATCTTTAAGACACTGCAAGAAGCTAAGCATATTGGTTACCCTCGAAAATGCAATCAGGTAATAGTTAGGTCTGGATGAGAAATACGACCAGAAAAGGTATTAAATTGATTGAGGAACAAAATTAGATAAAGCAAGAAGTAATGAATAGATGAATAGAAGAATTTCCAGGGAAAACAAAAAAGTTTAGATGGAGCAAGAAATTTATGGAAGAAACTGCACATGGAAATATACCTGTTGATAGATACTCTGGTGCAGCATATCCGTAGGTTCCCATGACCCTAGTGGACACATGGCTCTTATCTTCAGTTGGCCCGTCCCTGGCCAACCCAAAATCAGAAAGTTTCGCGTTGTAGTTCTGTAAAGGAAAAACGAGGCATGATAGCAAATAAGTCAGCAAGAAGTTAAAAAAAAAGCACAGAATTTGACCATATAATTGAAATGCAATCCATAGATGCATCTTGAGGTAAATACCGAGTCAAGCAAGATATTAGAGGTCTTGAAGTCCCGATATATAACTTTTGTCTCAGCGCCGTGAAGAAAGGCAAGTCCCTTTGCCGCACCAAGAGCGACTTTCATACGAATGCTCCAGGAAAGTGGCTGGAAGTGAGATCCTCCTGTTTAAAAAATATTCTAGTGTGTCAATTACAATTATACATAAGGAGCTTCAGAGTATTGGGGGGTTCTTAAACCTAACCTTTTCTCAGAGATGAAATTGTAATACTAGCTACAACAATTTTGAAATGGGAGTTAAGAGATGGACATCAAGAACTTACTCCTGAATAAATGGTTCTCCATGCTGCCCTTGGGCATGAACTCGTATACCAAAAGCCTTTGGTCATCCTCTAAACAGTAACCAATCAATTTCACAAGATTGGGATGATGCAGCTGCCCTAGATAGTTGATTTCTGCCTGTATATCCAAAGAAGCAGCAGAAAATTAGCTATTCATATGATCCAAAATGTTCTGGACACTATAGCATTGCAAAGACATAATTTTTACAGAACAACAATCATCGCAGAACCACAAAGACCATGATAGGCAATTAAATTACAAGTACCCAGTTCGCAAATACCCTTCTACATGCTAATAAGATGAACCATTTGACAAAATCAGTTTCAAGAAGGGGAAATTTATACTGACCAGCCATTCCTTATGACCCTGGACACCTTCCTGATTAAGCCTCTTCACAGCAATCACCAATCCGGTCCCAGGCTTTGCAACTGTAAGTGAATTCTCATCAATCCACCCCTTAAAAACAGAACCAAATCCGCCTTCTCCTAACACGCTATCCGGGCGAAAGTTTCTGGTGGCCGTCCTGAGTTCACCGAACGTGAAGCTTTTTAAATTGGAGGACTGCAAGATCTCACCCTCACTCCGAGGGGTTATGGAAGCTGACTTGCTACTCAAATTACTTCCACCATTTCCATTTCTACTCCCATTCTTTGAATTCACTTCTGCACAAACCAATCTTATATGATTCCACAGAACAATTCCCAAACTAAATCTTGGACACAAAACGAGAAATTGCCATAACGATATCAATACGATAGTTACACAAAATTAAACACCACATAATAAGCTTTCAGTAGAGCTCCCTCTAAGGAAGCATCAGTTTCGAATTGTATAAGCAAATTCCAGTTAATGAAACTTCAATTAGGACAAATATGAACCATTTTTTAAATCAACTTGTTTGGCTTCCTTTCCGGGTTTGTAAATTTTCATTATTTAAGACCCCACAACTAATACAGAATCTCATCGAATTAAGCTTAATACAACTATATCAATATGGCTTAGTCAGGCTGATTGCTTGATTTTCAATCCAATAGCTACACAAAATTAATCGCAAAAGCTCTCAGTAGAGCTCCCTCTGAAGAAGCATCAGTTTCAAATTGGATAAGCAAATTCCAGTAAATGAAACTTCAATTAGGACAAATATGAACCATTTTTTAAATCAAAATTTTTCGGTCCTTTCCGGGTTTGTAAATTTTCATAATTTGAGACCCCACAATAGTGATTCGCATTGAATTAAGCTTACTACAACTATATCAATATGCCTTAGTCATGCTGTGTTTGATTTCCAGAAACTAAAAACAACAGATATCAAAGGATCGCAGAATTGATGTTCTCTTATCTTTTCCTCACTTTTCCGAGCTACCAACCAATTGTCAGAAGAAAATAAACTCGAAACCACCACAGAAACAAGAACTAGTAAATACATGCCTATTTATATCTTATTTGTATACACAATTATATATATATATATATATAAAGAGTACCCGTATGAAATGGGCTGTCGGCCTTGATTCGATTGCTCAAGCAAGCCCCCATGGTAGAAACAGAGCTTCTAAACTTGGCACAATCTCTGCTCTATGGACTACCAAAGAAATAAAAACATTAGGGTCTCATTTGCAAGAACAACTTGACGAGCTAACTTACTTGTTCATGTTCATGGAACTTCCAAATTCCAATACAACCGAACAAGGTCCGTGAATAGAAACCCAAAAAGAGAAAAACTCAGATCTAATGTGAAACCAGAGATTTTTATCTCTCCAGAAAAAAGGTTTCTGCCGCCAACCGCCCCCCTGCGCAACTAGTTTTTCATTTCCTTTACTTGTTCTGGGTGTTTGGGATTCTGATGAGAAAGTCAAGATAAAGTGAGAAAAGGAGGACTTTTCTGTTGTTGGCTTTCATGGAGTGAACCCTTTTCAGACCTTCGCGAAGCCTAGACGGTTGACTTGCTTTCTAGTTTCTTTGACTTTTCTATGCAAAAACGATATGAAGAGAGAAAAAATGAGTCATAATAGATTATTATTACGAGCTAGAATGGAGCTAAAATTAGATTCACCGCCCCCACTTCTCTCTCTCTGTATACATATTTATAAGATTTTCTCTCTCTAGACTACTGTGCTTGACATTAGCTGCCATGCTGATTAGCTGTTGGGTATTATGTTGGGATTAATTTAGTCTTTCTAGTGCTAGATTTTCGATGATTAGTCAAATCATGTTGGTGTATCATAAAGTTTATACATAGGAGTTATATAAATATGTGGTTGTGATCACTGTTTTATGGTGTATAGTTTCCTAGAGCCGTTGATTTGTAAGGCCCTTGTGATCCCAGATTAGACAAGAGAGCCTGCTCTTTGTTGGTGGGTGATGGGAGCAATTATTGGTCCTTTTAGAATATCGGGTCATCTCTCTTGCTCATTAAACAAATATAATGAGTTTCTCCACCCAATTAGTCCCGAACACACTAACTAATCTTACTTAACTGGTGGAGATTGTATTATGAGAGAAGAAAAGAAAATGTGGTGGTTCAATGAAATCGTAAAAACTTTCGAATCTAATCTTTGGATTATACGGATCAGAAAACAAAGATAAATGAGAAGTGAGGTTAGTCTAATGATAATGGCATTTCCATTAAAGCAAAAAGGTTATAGGTTCGAATCACCCTCCCAACTTTGCCCTTCAATGTACCAAAACAAAAACAAACAAAAATAAATATTCTTTATCAATGATTTGTCAATTGTTTAAATTAATTTATTAGTGTAAATTTGTAGTCACCTACTACACTCTTTATCTTAAGGGTAAGGTAGCCAGAAGGATTGTGGACCATGTGGTGGTTGATGATCCATGCATATGGTTTCTCTCCATTTGGCACAGGCAGAAAGGAAAAAAGATTTAATTGAATATAAATCTTGACCCACCCACTGAAAAAATGAAGGGTCAAGATTTGAAGGCCAGTGAGATAATCATGTTGGGCTCACCAATTTTTTTTTATATATGTACAACTAAGTACTCTGGATTGTGACCATGTTTGAGTCCAATGGGTTCAGATCCCATTTATCAGGTCCATTAGATTAGTATTATCAGATCCAATCCCAAAAAAAAAAAAAAAAAAGAAGAAAGTTCCCAGCCACATTTGTGTCCATTGGTCTGCAACCGACGGTCCTAAGCACTATTTTGACACACTTATAAAGTAATTTATTTGGGCCTTTCATCTCACCAGTCTTGGGGAAGGCCGACTCAGTGTACATTTGAAGATAGGTACTCGGGCCCATAATAGATGTCAGCCGAACTAATGTTCTGTTTGATACTTGTGGAGAGAAAGGAAAAGAAAGAGAAAGGAAATGAGAGAAAATATGGAAGGAAAAGTAATTTCTTTTTTTTTTTTTTTTGATTTTGCAATGAAAATAAAAGAAAAGTAAGAGAAAAACCACTTTCCATTGTTTGAGATTGAAAGGAAAGAGGGAAAACAATAATAGAATAATTATTAAAACCAAAAGAAAATAGAAAGGGAAGAGAAAAGGAAAGGAAAAGTGAGTAGAAAATAATTTTCCCTTCTCTTCCCTCCTAATTAGAAACCAAAGAGAGAAAGCAAATTTTCCCTTCCATTTCCTTTCTTTCCTCAAGTATCAAATAGTGGCCAAATGTGCCAAAACTCTTATGTTTGTTTGGATATAATTTTTTTTTACCAACTTTTAGTTTAAGTCATAGTTATCAGAACTGAACCGATAATTAAACACGTCAAAACACTAGTTCAACAGTTCATTAGTTCAACCAAGTCAACCAGTTCAACCGGTTTGATAGTAAATAAATAATAAAAATACATTAAAAAAAATAATACTTAAAAAAATTATCAATGAGTTAAATGATACTCACTTTCATACAATAACTCAAACCAAATACAAAAACAAATACTTATAAGAAAAAGTATAAAATAAATCATTATAAAAACATTCAAGATGACTTCTTTTTCTCCCAACTTAATATTTTTATTTAATGCTCACTAGTATTTTTATTTTTAAAAGAAACGACGTAAAACTTTACAATATTGTGAATTATTAAGAAAATAATGTGCATTATTGCTTTTTTTTTTCTTCCCATACTCTCGTCTTTCTCATCTTTATCTTTCCTTTTTTTTTATTTTAGTTTGTACTTTCTACATTTTAATTACTCTTTTATAATACATATATTGATAGATCTAACTATAATTTTAAAACCATATAGAAAAAATTTAAAATGAGAAAATAACACTAAGTAAGAAAGAGAGAAATATGCATTATTTTTCTCATCCTGTTTTTGTATTCTCCTCTTTTCTTTCTTTTTCTTTTTCCCTTTTTTGGGTTTTAGTTTAAAAGTTTTTACTTTTATATTCTATTTTCTATCAAAAGACCCAAAAAGACATCTTTCTAAAAAAAAAAAAAAGAAAGGGTTTAAATCATGATTAATTTATGTTATTTTGACTTTTAAAAAAAATCATTCGGTTCACTAAATACTGAGAGATTCATCAATTTTTTAAAACTGGCCAGCTCATTCAGTTTAACTACATTTTTTATAAATTAATTAAATAATACCAATTCAAAATTTAATTTTTGATTAAATCGGTTGAACCGACCAATTCTATTCGGCCCTGACAACTATCATTTAAGCTTATGACTTTTTCTTGAAGAATGGTAATATATACATGTATAGATATAGATAGATATAAACCCTATGCATGCCGTAACCTGAATTGGGCCTAAGGGCAAAAGATCTGGACTCTGGACTATGTTAGGATATCCCTACACTATCCCAATGAAACCCAACGATAGTTCCATTACAGAGATTGAAACTTTGAAGAAATACCCATTGTTTATATAGTCGATACCTCTCTCTCTCTCCCACTCTGTTGTTTTGACCTACTTTGGCTATTAGTTAGCACCATCGCAATTAGCAGTGTTAAGCCTGAAAAGTGCCCTAAAAACCTTCAGGAGTAGGGCAGAACAAAGATTTGTTAAAGACAGGATTTGGTATGTTTCCCATTCACCAAACCAGCTTTGGTAGAGACTAGAGAGGGGGTCAGACCGACGAATTGAGCTGGTTTTTTAAAATCTCTCTCTCTCAGCCACAGATCCCAATAAGATCTGCAGGCTTTCCTTTGCACTGTCAAAAATAAAGCTCTCTAAAGGAAAGTGCTAGTGTACATCTTAGGTGTACAATCTTTACTGTGCCAGAACTGCTAAGGGGTGCCCTCAAATAGTAATATATTAATGGGGCCCAGCAAAGGGTGCTGAGTCAAGGAGGAGGTAGTGCTTGGGGAGGACAATTCACTGTTGGAATGCTCTCACCTTGCCACCACAAAAACCCAACTTTTTCAGAGGTGGGGTCAGTGTAGAGATTACAGAGGATCTCCCTCAATTTTACAATACGTTTGATATGTCTCAATCACTCATTTTCTTCCCAAACATACCCTTATTTCTTCCCCCCCCCCCCCAAAAAGAAAAATTTTCATTTAGGAGCGTTTATAATACTACTTTAAAAAGTCGCAGGAAATAAGTTTAAATTAATTTTAAAAAATTATTTTTAATAAAAAGCTCAACATAATTTATAAATTTATAAATTTAAGTCATAAATTGTTAAAAAATCCACATTCAAACACTTCTTAATTGATGAATTATTCACTACATCAATGGAATAGGAGAGGAATTTTTTTTTGTTAATTGTGTGTTTGGATTAATTTGTACGTATTTTAATAAATTTTTAAACATGTAAAATTTTCTTATCATATTAAAATTAAATAATTATCAGATCAAAAATTATACAAGTGATCCTAATAAATTAATAATACTTAAAAAATTTTGATCAACAAATTTTGAAAAGAGTATACTCTCAAGTTTTAAGTTTTGACTACCATAGGAATCCTTGAGGCTAATTGGAGAGGGAGCTTGGCTGATCAGTTTTTAGTCTTTTAAGGCGAATTGGGCAGGGACTAGCATGTTAAAGCATGGTTAGAGTTTGTCACTTTCACTCACAAGGTAATTCACATGGGTGGGCTGGCTGGCTGGCTGGGAGAGAGGAGAGAGCTGTGAAAAAAGCAACTAGAGAGTGGAGGTGCTCGTGTAAGGCAGAGGGCAGGTCCTAGTGAGAATAGGTAGCTGCTTTTAGGGTTACAAAAAAAAGCTGAAATGGTCCTAGGAACTTTGGGTCTGTTAAGGGTTTTTTTTCATGGTGTACTGTTTTAACCCAAAATTAAAATCATAGAGATAGGTCTATATATACATATAGAAAGAGAGAGAGAGAGAGAGAGAGAGAGAGGGGCCAAGGAAAAGAAAAACCCGACGTAACGTATCGCTGACAACTGAGAAGGGGGGGTTGGGTTGGCAGTAAGGTCGAGTCCCCATCAGACTCGTCTCCTTGTGCCGTGAAACGCGGACTACAGTCCCCCACCGGCCACCACCCTCCCCCAAAATCCCCTTTCCCACTGGCCCCCACAACTAATTATGGCGCCAGATGATCATCAGAAAGATCCCCCGCCCTCTCTCTCTCTCTTCTCTCTCTCTCCTTCCCCCACTCTCAGCTTGATTGCTATAACGTATGGTACAATTAAAAATAGGATAAATTACACAAATCTCCCCTCAACATTTACTTAAATACAAAGACTTTTCTTAACCATTTAAAAATCACACCGGCCTCCCTTACTTTTGAAATGTCTCTAACAGATTTCCTCTTCTGTCCAACTCCCGTTAGTTGTCAAGATAAAAAGGGTGATGTAAGCAAAAACAAAAGTAATGAAATGCCTATTATGCCCTTTTTAAAGGTGTAAGATGTTAAAAGACAAACTTTGTAATGTTATTCTCATAAAATTATGCTTTCAAAAACTATGAAAAAAGGTAAATATTTTTATTTTCTCTCTCCTCTTTCTTTTTTTTTCTTCCATCTTCTTCTTCCCCGATTTCTGCAACTACACATAATGGATCTAGGGTTTAACCCCACCATTTTTTATTTCTCTTTATCTCAACCTGCATCACTCTCTTCTTAGAGCAAACGTGAGGCTCCTTCTCTCCACGGTTAGAATCACTCCCTCTAAAACAGAAAGCGTAGTGTGTATTTTGTTGCCCTTTGAGGTTTTAATCTAAGATCCTATATCTATAGCGACGCCGTTAAGAAAGAAAGTGGATCAGATCAAGGGTCCATGGAGTTGTGAAGGACGAACTGTTGCAGAGCCTCGTCCAAAAGCACGAACCCAGGAACTGGTTGTTGATTAGCAAATCGATTCCGGGCTGATCCAGGAAATCGTGCCAGTTGCGGTGGTTCAACCAGCTATCGTAGTAGGTTGAGCACCTGGTGTTCACGCCGAAGGAGGATGAGACGATCTTCGAAGCGCACGCCAAGTTCAGCAACAAGTGGGCCACAATTGCTAGCCTCCTCACTGGTCGCACTGATAACGCCATTAAGAATCATTGGAACTCACACGGGGTGGGCATCGAATCTGAGTTGAGAGTCTCTCCGGTGTTCTTTCCCTTCACATTTTCAAGCCAATACCAAGAACTGGCAGGGTGGGCACTCCAGTTCCTCAAATCGAAACGAGGTCATCAATTGCAGATCTACCGTTAGTTGGTTGTAACATCCTTGGTGTTGGTCCAATAGGCAACCCAAGAGGGGGGTGAATTGAGTTTTTTAACTATTAATACAAGTTAAGATTAATTAAGATTAATCTAAACAATATAGCAATGGTTAATCTATGTGCAAAACAATGTTAACATGAGAAGCAAAGAAAATAGAGCAAAAAGAGATAGACACAGATTTATCGAGGTTCAACCACAAACCGTGGTTTACGTCCTCACCCCAAGACCTCCTTGAAGCCTTCTTTCACTATGTAATCAACTATTACAAGATGGATTGCTGATTGACAAAGTGCTCAGCTCACTCTACAAGAACTCTTCACCGAGCTTCTACAATTCCCAAGTGGTTTTGTCCAAGCTCCACTCAAACTTTACGAGAGTTTTGCTTCACACAAGAGAACTCTCAAACTCTCAGTTACAAGTGTATAAGAGTATACAACTCACAAACAAACTCTCTAATTAGAGTAGATTTACAATCAAAGCTCACAGATGGAAGTAGGAAGGATATTCAGTGTATATCAGTGATTCTTGTCTCTTGTTGTTTCTTCCTCTTGATTCTTATGTATAAATGCAGTTGGAGGCTAGTATATATACCCTTGCATTGATTTCATCCGTTAGAGGTGGTTAGGTATCATTAATGTGCGTCTAATCCGTTATAACGTTAAGAAAAATAGTCGTTATAACAGAGGGAGTCGGCTCCATTTTTGTGGTGTCGACACTTCCTGCTTCTGCATTTACCAGACGATGTTCACTGGGTTCATGAGTCCCCTCTTCATGTTGATGAGGTGACTCCTTGTTCATTTGTCTTCTTCATATTAGGCTTCCGCTGTTATGAGGCAACACTTCTGCTTCAGGTGTCCACTCATTGATCATTTAAAACTTCCAGCCTTTTGCTTCTGCTACCAGGAGGCGACACTTCATCTTCAGGTGTCCGCTCATTGATCATCTTATTTTCAAGCCTTGGAGTCTGTCTTCATGAGGCGACACTTCATTACAATGTGTCCGCTCATTTTCTATTTGGTCTTCAGACATTTTGCTTCTGTGTGAAAGAGGCGACACCTCAATTCCATGAGTCCCCTCATTGTTCAATATGTCTTCAGGCCTTTTAGCATCTGTGATCAGAAGGCGACTCCTCATTTTCATGAGTCCTCTCATTGCTTAGAATTCAGCCTTCAGATTTCTATTGATCAAGCTTATCAAAGCACTGGTATAAGATCTTTAAGGAGTACATCTTTGGGGTATGATGATCAATCAAATCTTCTTAACTCATCAGAGTTAACTTCTATCTAAATTTGGATTGAATCAATCATTGGATGTTGATTTTCTTCTTGAATCTCAAAGCTTCATTTGATTAAAGCTGAACTTTACTTCTTCATTTGCAAAACTTCTTCAATCATTGTAGAACATCTTCTTCAATGCCAATCTTCTTTAATTGTATGAAGCTTCACAATGCTTCAATTCTAATTTCCTCTCTTTGATAGCAATTCTTCATTTTGGATTCCATGTAGAGATCAGATATTCATTGTGAGCCATCTTCTCAGTAACTTCAATCTCATTGTCTTGAATTGGTCTGAAGCATACCAGATGAGATCATCTCTTGAGCATTTTCTAAATTCTTTAACAGCCAATTCATCTTCAACTGAGCATTGCACTTCTTCAACTGTTCTTTGCATATTCTAATGAAAGCTTTAGTCTAGTGCAAGTTAATCTTCATTGAAACTATGCATACTTGAAAGAAGCTTCAATTGAACACCTTCAATCTCTTCGAATGTAGAACACATGTTTGAAGTAGAGATAGGCATCATTACTCAGTTTAGTTCATTGCATAGCCTTTTGAATTCATTGCTTGCATCTTGAACTTGTTGTGCATTCCTTTGATATGTATTAGACTTAAGATCCAACTTTAAGTCTAAGTTATGAACTTATTAATCTGCACGCTAAGTAAATTCATTAGTAACATAACACAAGGTTTAGTTATCATCAAAATCAACATGAGAATTAACCTTGAGTCAACAAGGATCAACCTTGACTTAACACTTGGCACACAGAAAATAGGGGGATTTCTAAATCTTATTGAACTCAAAACAATTAGATTTGTGTGTGATAGGGTAAGGCGGGGCCTGTGGGGTGAGGTGGGAGGGCGGTGGTAAAGGGTGGTAGGAGGTGGTGAAGGCGGTGTTGGGTGGTTGTGAGAGAGTTTTAGAGAGAGAGAGAGAGAAATGTTAGTTTTAGGAAAATCCAGAAAGATTTTTAAAGAGATAAAGAAAATATTTTAGTTAATTTATTTTAAATCTCAAGGGTATTATTGTATTTTTATAGCTTTTATTAACATCGTTTACACGATATTTGACCGAAGGGGGATCTGTTAGAAACATTTCAAATGCAAGGGAGGCCGGTGTAATTTTTAAATATATAGAGGAAGTCCCTGTATTTAAACAAATATTGAGGTGAGGTTTGTGTAATTTACCCTTAAAAATAATAATTCACTCTATAAGTCCCCATTCAGCTCTATAAGGTTTGAGCTAGGCGGAGAATCTATGCATGATTTCGACGTAAATGAGCCTTGGAATTTCTTGGGGGTGGGTTGGTCCACCCTAGGGTCAGTGTGGACTCCACATCTCATGTAGGAATGGAGTCAATGGACGGTTTTGATGTCTATAAAGTTTGAGACATCCCTCACCAAACTCTAAAGTTTAACTGGTTAATTTGATTTGAGCTGTCCAAAAAAAAAATTGTGACTTGACACAAGCTTTTTGTTTTTGTGTTGTGGGCCAATTTTAGTTACCGAAATTATCTTTAGAGCTCATTGGGATATATGTACATACATATACATATATATATATAATATGATTTTTATTAATTTTAAAAATTAATTACAAAATGATAATGCAATTATATTTTTGTGTCCCCTTTATCTTTTTGAAGGTTTTGACCGTCCAATGTATCACAAAAAAAGTCATAAACTAAATTCAAAAGCGACAAAAGATTACATACAAAATTTTAAAGGATGCGTGCCCGCCCTTGGTTTTTAAAGTCATAGTATAATTCACAAGTAACAGTGAGAATTGGATGTGTGGAAAAAAGTTTAATAATCAGAGAGTGCGAAGGTGGATGGTACTCGTGCCTAACATATTTCTATCATTATTTATTTTAGTTTAAAATATTTTGTTAATTATAAATTTATGTTATTAACGCAATAAATCATTACATTTTACAATTTAATAAGAATGCATATTGGGCAATGAACACCACCTAACTATAACGGCATTTCTCTTTGTAGATCTCACGTAAAACGTAAATATAAAGGACAATAGTTAGTACTAATTAGGAGTGTACAAAAGTATAAAAAAAAATTGAGAATATAAGATTAATTTTATTTTTTTAATTTTTAAATAAATAAACTATGTCTCGCATAATAAATTAGGCTTGACATGACCTAACTCCATTTTGACTTGAATTATTCTAAATATGAAATTAAACTTAATCTATTCATACTATTTTGGATTGATTCGATTTGATTTCATAAAAGAATTGATTCGACTCGATTCTAAATTCAAAATTTAAAACCCGCTCAAAATCAGATCGGATATGAGTTTAAAACAATCTAATGTGATGCATGCACACCTCTAACCTACCATATTTTTAAGGTTTAATTTTTATACTAAACCAATAATGGAGTACTTGCCACCTTATTAATGGAAGTTTGTTTTATTGGATGACCCTTGGTAACACAATTATGTAATCCATCGAGCTGACACGTGGCCCAAGTATCACAACTTCCTATAATGTCCACTAAGTTGTACCGCCGTTGTCTGACCCAGTTGGCCCCAAGTAAAATTCCCTTCCTTATATAGCTCACCACTCCCTTCCTACTTCCATTCCCTCTGATCGTCAGTCGTGGAATCACAACAATCTTTTTCCACACTACCCACGTCCACGATTTGGCTGTCATTTTACAGAGTGACGGCCTTGCCAGCCATGCCCGCCCACTTGATCCCCTGCGAAAGAGAGAGAGACGACAACGACCTGAGCCGCGAAATGACGGAATGTGGCGCATTTTAAGCGCTGAAATCGAGCGTACACCCACTGTCGTTAATGCCCTTCTCTTTCTCTCTCTGGTCATTCTGAGGTACTGTTTCTCTCTCTCTCTCTCTCTCTCTGTCTATACATACATCTATATCAATATATATATATGTAACTCTCTCTCTCTATGTATATAACATTTTCGTCGTCGAGGGGAGAAGAAGAACCACCGGAGCTTACGTAAGCACATTCCTTTAGACACGTCAGCCAACGAAGAGAGTGTGAGAGACCTTTGAAATCTCGACCTTAGCCTTTTTACCTCTCATTCGCGTGCCTGCCTTTTCCTCCGCTGTCAGATCTCTCTCTCTCTCTCTCTCTCTCTCTCTCTCTCTCTCTAAAAGTTTATACCTACCTGTATCCATTTCTTGCTCTCTCTGTTTTCTGTCCCAATTCTCTCTCTAGCCTATTGTTCTCTCTCTCTCTCTCTCGCTCTCTATAGAGGGTTGAGTCCTTACCGATCTTTGTTGCAGCTTGGTGTTGCTCTGTTTGATAGAGAAATCGAACAGGAAATGCGGCGAAGGAGAAGTTTGGTTTCCTAAAGAGAACTGTAAGCGCTTCTCTGCTACTCCATTTCAGCTTTTTTCTTCTTCTTTGTTGAAGAAACCAGTAATGCAATATTTGCTTGTTCTTGTCTTTGGTTGCATATATATGTAAGTATACACCCACATACACACATGGATTGATATCTCTTCCGTTTCTTCAAGGGGTTTTTTCTTTCTGTTAAAAAAAACTTTTTTTCTGGATTATTTTGTGTTCTCGCATAGTTCTTCAATATAAGAGACTATTTAGTAAGCTAAGACTTTAACTTCTCTATCTGATGTTCATGTTTGAATCTCTGATATCTCTGTTGTAATCTTCTTTTCTTATGGCCTCATAGCACTAGTAGTGAACACAAAAGACTCTCTAGTCTTTGTTGGTTTTTATATTTTGAGTTTTCTTGAATGTAGTCAATGGACACCCTGTAATTTTGCAGGTTTCTAATGCATATTGTACCCCTTCTTTGCTTATTGATCTCTAATAGATGCTAAGAAACTGAACAAGAGACTTCTGAGTTTGTAAATTTTGGGTTGGATATCCAAGTGTTGATTCAATAATCAGGGATTTAGCTACTTCTAAGAGATAATCTGGTGGTGAGAATGGTTGAAGAAAAAAAAAATTGGTGGTGAACTTGCTTTTGCTTTGTGTTGTAGTTGTAGTGGTACATTGGAAAGCCTTGGATCCTGTTGATTGATTCTTGAAGCCAAAATCTTCTATTTTCTAGGTTGAATTTTGATTTATGCTGTGTGATTTTTGGGAATTTAGCAACATGCGATGTTATTGATGTGTTTTTATAGTACTGGATGATACCTTACCTGTTGCAATGTCGTTGCTGTCACAGACACCCTCAAGCCCCAATTTGTATATTGCACTGACAGAATAAAATTTCTTTGTTTAGGGCCTATGTCTGGACCCTGTTCCTAATTTTCTCTTTTTGCTTCCCTTTTTTTTTTTTTTGTTTAAATTCCTTCATGCTTTTATTTGTGACTCTCACGTTTCATCTTGGCACCATGTTGTATTTACTAGTAGTCCAGTATCATGTTGTATTATGTTGTACTGAGATACTGAGGCTAAGGCTTCCAGCTTGAAACCATGATGCTTTACGTATGTTTTTCAAGTGCTTTTCATGTTAAAGAGAACTAAGCATAATCTCATAATTAGTTGTTCAAACCCAAGATTCATTGTCAAACTTGGCTGCTACCTGATTGGTGGCACAAAGGGGAGTGAAGGAGTAATTCATTTGATGAAATTCTATTTCTTTGACATGAATCATCGTTAGGAAGAGATCCAATAAATGGAAGGTTTATTAAGTTAATTGCCTTGCATCCTCGGTTGGAGGAGTTCGTTGAAATTCATTGTGATCTTATTGGTGAGCTGTTGCACTCATGTTCTCATTATTAAGCGAGGAGTGGTGTGCTAGCTGATAGATTATTATGTATATACAAGAAGGCTGGTATTAATACTTTCAAGCCTGTGATGCAGAGGGAATATGGCATCCGTTGGTGCTGGTTATAGCTTCTATTCCTTAATGGCTGTGAAATTAATATTGGAGCATAATTGCTTCATACTTCTTTCAATTTGGTACTGGCTGTCATTTCTTTGATAGTTCTCTGTAGAAGTGGGATGATAAGAAAAACACATTTTTGGGAAATCATTAGAAGTCCTTCAGTCACTATTTGTTGGGTAAATTAACTTTATCCCCTTCGGTTATGCCCAATTTCACTTTGACTTCCTGCATTTCAAAATGCAACACTTACACTCCTTGAGGTTTGGACCAAAGTGAGACAAGTGGTTTTTCCATTAAAGATAAACGGCTACATCTAGGAATTTATTTATTTATTTTTTGAACTAAACTAAAATTGTAACCTAACTAAAATTCAAAATAATGTTTGTACGCTTCTAGACTTTCTTGATTCTTTTTTTGTATTTTTCTTTCATATCAAATGATTGCTGTGAAAATATTTTTATTCCAAAAAAAAAAAAATGCAACTTTCGCACAAGTAACATATTAACTTACCAAATTAGAACATCAAAAATGATATTTATGCTTTTCTAGATGTTTTCTTTCATTTAATGTTTTTTGGTGAGAAAATAGTTTTATTTAAAAAGAATTTTGATTTTCCTTGTGTAGATTCTACCTTCACTAGAAAAACTAACACACGCTTTCACTTATAGTACCACGGGTGTAAGTGTCACAATTTGAAATACAGGGGATCAAAGTGAAAACGGGCCCAACCACAAAGGGGTAAAAGGTAATCTCCCCTGCCAAATTAATAGTGCGAGCTGATTGCTCTGCCATTAATTTTAGCCTGCCATAGTATGGGTTAGTTTCTTCATCCTGGTCGGAATTCTTCTATCCTAAATTGCTGAAGCAGGCTGATACTTTGGTTTTCCATTTTTTTGTTATCAGATACATTATGAAGAGTTTGAAGCAATGGACAGTGATGTTTGCACCTAGAAATGAAGGAGAGGCAGCGGTGGCGACCTGAAGAGGATGCTTTGTTGCGTGCGTATGTGAAACAGTATGGACCAAGGGAGTGGAACCTCGTCTCACAGCGCATGAACACACCCCTCAACAGGGACGCCAAATCCTGCTTGGAGAGGTGGAAGAACTATCTCAAACCCGGCATCAAGAAGGGATCCCTCACTGAAGAGGAGCAGCGCCTTGTAATCCGTCTTCAGGCCAAGCACGGCAACAAATGGAAAAAAATTGCAGCTGAAGTCCCTGGCCGAACTGCCAAGAGACTTGGGAAGTGGTGGGAAGTTTTTAAAGAGAAGCAGCAGAGAGAACAGAAGGATAACAACAAGGTTGTGGACCCGGTTGAGGACGGCAAGTATAACCGGATTCTCGAGACCTTTGCAGAGAAGCTGGTGAAAGAGCGCCCTGCCCCAACCTTTCTTATGGCGACTTCCAATGGGGCCTTTCTTCACACTGATTCACCCGCTCCTCCACCACCATCGTTACTTCCTCCATGGCTTTCTAATTCTAATGCTACCTCCAATGTCAGGGCACCCTCCCCTTCTGTAACTCTAAGTCTCTCTCCCGCAACTGTTGCACCACCCTCACCTGCAATTCCTTGGCTGCAGTCTGATAGAGGGCCAGAAAATAGCCATCATGTATTGGGCAATTTGCCGCCTCATGGGGCAACACCTCCTTGTGGAGAGAATTTACTGATTTCCGAGCTTACAGAATGCTGCAAAGAATTGGAAGAAGGGCATCGTGCTTGGGCAGCGCATAAGAAGGAAGCAGCCTGGAGGTTGAAAAGAGTGGAGCTGCAACTGGAGTCAGAGAAGGCTTGCCGGAGGAGGGAGACAATGGAGGAGATCGAGTCCAAGGTGAGAGCTCTTAGGGAAGAGCAGAAGGCTTCGCTGGACCGTATTGAAGCTGAATATAGAGAACAGTTATCAGGACTGAGAAGGGATGCAGAAGCCAAGGAGCAGAAACTAGCCGAGCAGTGGGCTGCAAGGCACCTGCGGCTTTCAAAGTTTCTCGAGCAGGTGGGTTGCCGATCCAGGCTGGCTGAGCCTAACGGCCGGTAAGGAGATTTGCCATTCATAGTTGGCATTGTTGTATTAGGGCTGGCCTCCTAGTTTTTGCTCTGCCTCGCCTCGCCTCGCCTTGCCTAGTTTCTTTCTAATGTTATTTGACTTACCTTGGTTTATGTTTAAACACTAGTCTTTTTCAGTTAAGATATAATATTATAGGTGTATGGATGATTTCGAGTACTATCTACACATTACCTAAGCTGTTACATATGCCCCAAACATTCTGTTTTACCATTTATGTGCTGCTGCCAAGGTAATTTCGGAGAGATACAGATAATGTCTCTGATGTCTTGCCAATCGTCTTTCTTTCTCGTTCGTCTATTATGGCCCAGCAAAGAGCTGGGGTAACTTCCAGGGGAAAATGAGCAGTTTTTTGAGGATGTGAAACCTTGTACCGTGTTCAGCAATGGAGTGGTAGGAGGTGAAATTAGCGCGAAAGTTCTCGGAGGCAGGACAACAACAAACGATTGAACTGGTATCAAGATGGCTAAAGTCAGATATCGTTCCAAGCAGCAAAGCTGGTTTCTGGGTACTGAAAACTGATAGGATCGTCTTCTGAGGCCTAGTTCTTGTAAAACAATTCTGGACTTCAAAAAAATATCAATTGCTACATTTTTGCTTCAAGATATGGGAACTTCTGAGCAGCTTTTATCTTTTTCCTTGCATTCTCTACTTTTGGCAAGTGACACTCATACAAGCGTGGTTATTAGAACCGAACTGATATTGAACCGGTTAAGATACTGGTTTGACCGAGGTTATATGAGCAACTCTTTGTTCCTTGCATTATCTACTTTTGGCAAGTGATAGTTTTTATAAGTATGGTTATTAGAACTGAACTTGTAATTGAACAGGTCAACATACCAATTTAGTGGTTCAACAGATTATATAATAAATAAATAATAATAACATATTTAAATACAAATAATAATTAAAAAATTATCAATCAGTGAAGTGACTCAAAACAAGTATAAAAAATAAATACTTATAAGAAAAAGAATAAAAATTAATAACTGTAAAAACATTCAAGAGGATTTTTTTTTCTTCCCAATTTAATATTTTTCAATCTATGCTCACTGGTATATGGTTTAGGGGGATTGGGCATGATTTAAAAAAAGAAAAGAAAATTCATGCCTTATACCTAGGGTTAAAAATATGGTTTAGGGGCCAGGATTTCATATATTTATTGACACAACAATCAGAAGAAAAAATGAAAAACGAAAAGAAAATAATTAAGTTTCGTGACCCTCAACTGGTAAAATTAATGTGACAAACAAATATTCTAAACTGATGCCAATTGCTATTATCAGTACTCAGTAATTCAAAGCTATTGTAGTCCATTTGTTTAAATTCCACCTATCCATTAGTTTTATTAAACGATACAAAATCTATTCTGCCACCGCTAGTTAGATTCTGCAGCCAACCTACACAATTCTTCACTGTATTGTTTTCTTGGGCTGAAAGTTGCCCCTAGTCCATTAAGGTCTGTTTGTTCCAACATGGAAAAAGTAGGTGAAATTAAGAAACA
This sequence comes from Euryodendron excelsum, assembly GCA_033060915.1. Lineage (NCBI taxonomy): Eukaryota > Viridiplantae > Streptophyta > Magnoliopsida > Ericales > Pentaphylacaceae > Euryodendron > Euryodendron excelsum. The sequence continues at coordinate 35,898,074 of CM065392.1, read as the reverse complement.
CCAGAAACCAAAGTGAAAATATAACTCCAAAAAACATGAAAAAGGGGAAGTGATGAGTGATTTGCAATTCATTTGCTGGAGAAGCTTTGTTTTGGTAGCGGAAAATTAGCTTTAGAACATGGTAAAAGATAGTAAAAATTATGGGAAGCACCAATATTCTTGTAAGATCTACCAATAATACTTCTTTGAAAGTTTCCTCTACCTTTCAAAACAAGTTATTGCATAAACCGATGCCAAAACCCAAGTTTCTAGCACTTCTTTATTTATTTATTTTATTTAGAATTGTTAATCTTGAATGATCACGGTACCATGAATAATATGTATACTTATATATGTCAGAATCGAAGAAAGCTCCAAGAACAAATATATATATATATATACATATTGCTGCAGTGATACTATGTGCTATATTATATGCAATGTGCATGTTGTCTGTGTATGTATCTATGTATATAGAAACATGTGTCTTTAGTTATTCATCAACGAAAGCAATATATATTTGCAATGTATATAAGTCATGGGGCATTGATTCAGTGACTGCCTAAGGTGATGGTCATAACTAGGAGAAAGCAAACAAAAAATCTACATAGGTTTTATTCTCTTGGCTATGGACTGAACTTAGGAACACAAGACACACAGACATATATATATATATTAGATATATCTAATATATAAATGGCGAGGCTGCAGGTTTGTAGTATTAGATATATCTTAAATAGAGCATGATGGATCTGCTTAAAGAAAACACAACAATACCATATAAGTTTCACAAACCAAGCACACAACAACCACATGCAGCTGCAGCAGCAACAAAAGGTAAATATGTCCAGAGAATAGGATAAGTCTCCATGGTGCTTTAGAGGAGAGAGACCCCTCTAAAATTCATTAAACAAAGCTTATACATATATATATATATATATATATATATTCATAACAATCTTTTCGACTACTCATTCTCACTTTGATCAGCCTTGTCCTTCTCCTCAGCTTGATCAGCCTTGTCCTCCTTCTCAGCTTGATCAGCCTCCAGCTCAGCTTGATCAGCTTTGTCCTTCTGCTCATCATTGACTAAAACAATGATATCATATGCAAGCAATATCATCAGCTATCGATAGACTTGTAATCTAAACTTAGGTCTTGCAATAATGCAGGCCACTGGCCAGAATATGGAAAATAAGAAGGTGAAGGTAGAAGAAGAAGAAGAAGAAGAAGATCAATTACCTGAAGAAGAACCTGGCCAATCTTCCCACGCCATGGCAAAAATAAAAGTTTCTTCCCACAGTTTTTGCTCAGCTTGAGGGACCATTTCATCCCCAACATAAGCAGTCCATTTATCATTGTCAGCATCTGTTAGAACCCATGTCACTGATTCAGGTGTGTTATCAACATCGAAGCTTGCAGTTCTCTCTTTCATCCTTGCAAGTTCCTTCATGTTAGGCTTGTGTTCCTGCAAGCCAATTGGGTTTTCAATTAGCAAAAAATCCACGCGCATGCAAAAAAAAAAAGTATTTTCAAGCTCACACGAGAGGCGTCACGCTTATTTGATTGTGATGATGATCCCACTGGAAGCACCTCAGCATTCTGTGAATCCTATATTATCAGAACATTTATATATAACAAATATTTTGTGAATTCTTGAATAATGTGAAAAACTTAGCTAGAAAGAGAAGTCGAGTTTTTGTGCTTGCCATACTGCAACCATCCAGAGTCATCTCCTCCACAGTAGACTCAGTTTTTGCTCGTTTTGTTGCTTCGTAATGAGCCCATGCTTTTCTATAGGATCGGTGTTGCTTTCCTGATGGATCGTAGTAGAACTGCATAATCAAAAAATTCTGTTAATTTGGACTGCAAGTACAATAATATAGTATAGATTATAAATATACAAAGAAGGAAATATGTATAATTATGCATGAATTGCTTATTAACAAGCAATTCCCCAAAGAAATGCAATACGGTGTTATGAGAAAGAGTACGAGGATATTGTTAAACTAAGGTACATGCAAGTGCCCTTAAGTAAGGCTATATGTACTATTATACAATCAAACATAGTGCATTGATAAAGCAAGGATCCCATAATCATCTTTCTTACCTTAAAGATTTTGTGTTTGCCCATAGAAATGCTTAGATGATGGCTTTTGTGTAAATTATACCACTTATCAAATTCAGTAAGGGGCTACTATATGGGCTGTTGATGAAGTAGGTTTGTCACATATTCCATTTGATAATTTTGTAAATGCTGCCCTAGTGGTTATATTCCCCCCCACTCCCCACCACCCCCCCCCCCCCCCCCCCCAAAAAAAATGGTAGCTTTTGTAATTTTTTCATTTTTTTCTTTCTTCAACTGTCCTCCCGAAGGAAGGACTATGGAGCCTTACAAGGTTCTAATTACAACAGCTAACAATGGGTTCAAGTTTTGAAGATAATTCCTTAAAAGAGTAGCCCTAATTCCTCACTATCTGTTGCACGTGTCACACCGTGTGATGATAAAACAAGACGAAGCTCGTGCAGTGGGATCAGAGATACATGTACAGATAGATGAGATTCAGGCACTCAAGCAAAATTGTCAAGCAGTAGAAAGTGGTAAAACCTGAGATTGAAAAAGGAGAAACAATTATGGGGGAAAAAAAAACTACGGAAAAGAAGTAAGATTATGAACCTGAAAACTTGAAGCAATCTGCATGATGTTATGTTCTGTAACCAGAATCTCAATATGGATGATGAATAAAGGAAAACAATCTCTGATTATGGATCACCCTAATATTGCTTGGCCAATGAATCTAACGATCCAGAATCACAAGCATGAAGATGTTGATCAAAAGAAGAGAGAAAACAACCTCAAAATCAAAATGCAACCAATTAAAGCTTTGTAATCACTCTACCAAGTTTCAAAGGAAAATGCTAATTAATGTCACCATCTTCTTTCTTTTCTTTTTTTGTTTATGATCTCCTTACTTCTCTCTGGGGCAATGAGTCGCCTTTATTTGCTTGTTTGAAGAAAAATAAAAATGCAGTATTTTTAGGAAAACAAGAGGTCACCATCACAAAGAAATTAAACAAAAGGTGACGAAAACATCATTTACTTGAATATAATTTGATCCCCTATCTTATTTGTTCTTTAAGAATGATATGGTGAAAGAAAGATTTACTTCAAGTTGTAAGGCACGCTTTGACACGGTGTATCTTTGAGGAAATCGTCACGACCCCTTCAACTTAATCAGTTTGAATATAAATTCCTCTCTAAAAAGACACTGACTGGAGATCAAGAGAATTACATAGAAGAAAAGTGTGTGCAGGCACATATGTTTGTGGAGGATTGGAAATGGTGATCGAGAGGGAGGTAATGTAGGATCTCACAAAAACACCAAATGAGAACTCATTCATTTTAGTATCAGTAACCAAATGAGAACTCATTCAATTGGAAGCATGTAATTTTGAAGCAATCTAGGATTTAAAAGCAAGAAATGAAGTCGCATAGAACATATCAGCACCAATTTTGGTGATCAAGCTATAAGAATCCTTTCACAGAGAGACAAGGTAGAGTCATTTCAAATAAAATAAATAAATAAAAAAAGCTAGCTTTTAAAACTGATCGCAAATTGAGCAAATGAACATTTTCCAATCACTCTTTTCTAGTACTTTCAAAGTTATATATGTATAACCCTAAACTGGCACAGATTCAAGAGAAGGCAAAGTAAGAAACCAACCCAGTCAATTTTCCCTTTATAGTTCTCATTTGTGCGAGGCCTGGGTTCCACTGTCCAACCTGGTGGCCCTCGAGCCATTGGATCTCCTTCAAAATCCTTCGCCACCATTTTTTTCTGCACATACACATACATGCAAAGAGAGATAGAGAGATTACAAAAGAGTAAACTTTAATACTTTTTAAAGTAAAAAAAACATTCTGAAAAACGACAGATCAATCACCTTCATTTCAAAAGAGATGAATTGTGACAGGAAGAGAGGCTAACCAGATCTGAGATGGAGGATCCACTCCTTTGCTCACTCAAGGCCTCACCGTCACCAAAAATGTAGAAGAGAAAAACCCTAGAACTATAAGTTCTAGAATTTACCAACAAAACAGAGGTAGATTAATGGATGTAGGTGAAATATAAACTAGAGGAAAAAGAGAGAATCTTTTCTCAGTTGTCTTACATGCAGCTATACCTGAGGTGGCCTGGTGCCACTTTGCAATGACAAAGAAATTTATTACAGCCGTTTAAAATGGATTACCCATCTTTTCATTTTATTTTTTTAACCCAAATGAATGGTAATTAAGAATGCTGTGTTGTATTACCTTATTAAGCTGCTTTGGTTTCATATGAGACCTACAAAGCTCAAATAAATTTTTTTTTTTTAACCCGTTGTGAAACCATAGGTAAAATGCAGAGAAACTTAGATATATACAAGCCCTAGTTGTTAGATGATCAATATTCTAAATCTACAACAAGGAAACCTAGTGTATTTACTTTAGGAAGGTGTTGATCAACTTATGCCGGCGAATTACTGCCACTAAAGAACTGAGATATATTAGTAACAAATGGAATATCCCAAGTTCTACTATCTATAACCACTCGAAGACACTGTTTTTCCCATTACCGGTAACAAAAACGCCATTTTTATGATCGTTCAAATGCTTTAGATTCTGTATTAAACATTTGGTGAATGCATTAAGCGATGATTAGTAAACACGGTGTATTGTTGATTCCAAATCCATTCCTCAAGCGATTAGCAAATTTTTCCCCCCCTCCTCCTTTCTACTCATGAGCTACCAACTCTTATTTTTATAACAGAACATGCATCATGAAAGTTCTTACCAACAATACAATACAATTTATTTGTCAAGTTGCGACCCTATAATATTACTAGCAATGTGGAAATGTATTAATAATAAACGGAACTAAAGCCTCCTTGTGGTAAAAAACCTAGTGAAGCCAACAAGTGAGAAACATTGTGTATGTACACATATATGCACGTAAAAAGCCACTATATACTTGGCGTCCAACTGGGAATTGAAGGAAGCTAGCTAAATATTAAACTGAGATTCAGAACCAATGAAGCTTACAAGTGAAAAAGATTGTGTGTATTTGTGATATAAACATATGTATATGTATATGTATAGCAAAGTGGAAAGGTAAGGTATAGATTTGTTCTTTTTGGACAAGAAATTTAGTGTAGATATTTATTAGGTGCTATCTATTTATTTCAAATCTTCACCCAAATCCATGATAAGAATGCTGTGCTTTACTACCCTAATTAAACTTCTCAAATTTATTTTCTAAGTAGATTTTCCATGGACTTTTACTGGGCTGGCCAGACTTATTGCAGATTACAAGTATCTATTCTAGATTACTTCCAAAACCTAAGATAAGTATTGTGAGTCGTACTGTAAAGCACATTAATTATCATACGTTATCTCTTAAATTAAATGATACCTAATCAGGCCTTTATTAATACTCCAAGACCTACTATGCTAGCATAGCAAGCAGGGCCATGTTTGGCACCTCCAAATCATGTGACTCGAGACTTTTCACCCTAATTTTTCAAATTTTCAGCCATCTTAGCTGTTTCCTTTCTTATGTTTGGGATGGGTAATTGTGATAACTTCTCGCTTACCAAAGACAAGGTGAAAGGGAAGCAAGATCTTGGGTAAATTTCCCTCACAATTTGATTAAGCAGCATCCTATAAACGAGATGAATTGCCCATTGCAAATCCAAACCCTGAGTGGCCAAATTACGAACAAAATAAGTAGTTAAGAACTTACGAGTGATGTATACATCAAGTTGCGCTGCCAAAAAATGACTGTGAAAATGGACATATTTATAGCAAATGGAGCTCAAAATCTGCCGCCATGTAGGAGATAAGTTGAGTTCAAATCATAGTGTTCAGCTTGAAAAGAAAAAAGCAGAACTCGATTTATTAATAACTCAACCTGCAATTCACAAATGCACCCAAGTTTGTCCAGAAATTATTATTAACTTATGCTACGGAATTAAAAATGTTGAAATGGAGGTGTATTAAAGAAAAAATGGAGGGTTTATGTAATTGTTCCAATTTCTTTGTCTTTCTCTGGAGTTAGGTCCTTAAGCCTTTCGGTTTTAAAACCCTTAGTCTTTAGATTCTCGGTTTTTTCGGTTTTTGGTTGAATCCTTTCCAACCATCATATTTGGGGTTGTTGCTTTGTAAAGTCCTCAGGACTTGTAAAGCACTGTTTTTTCTGACTAATAAATCTTTTTACAGTTCAAAAAAAAAAAAAAAAGACAAAATGGAGCCCCAGATTTATGATATTTGGTGATACCAAGACCTAGCTGATCCAGCAAACTTAGAGTGAGAAATAACTTACTGCTTTCATATATATGCTCCATCAAGATATAGGTGAGTTCAAGTCTTTTAGAGTTCATAGCTAGGTTGAGTAATATATATATATATATATATAATTTTTTTGATACGTAAATCAAATGTATAAATATTGCACTTTAAATGGAGCGAAACTCTGTACAAACATTATATACAAAAATTTTCAAAAATCCTAGAATTTTCATTTTGTAAGTGTAAAATAGTTGTCTTGACTTGAGTTATGTAGGAATAAGATAAAGAGAGGAAAAGCTTCCCAGAGTAAGAAAGGAAGACAGCCCTAAGCATGAATAGAAAACCCTAAGTCAAATAGTGAGAAACAAAGCCTCAATGAGAAGCTAGATTGGCATCAAAACTTGCCCACAAAAAATCCCCAAAAAGGTCTACTATCAGTTCTATGGAAATCTTTTCTCCATTCAATATCCTCAAGCATGAGAAACTCCACCATATAAAAAGAAACTAAATATCACTTCCATTTAGCAATCCAGATTCGGAGTTTATAAAAGACAGTACATTATAAGTAACATATCTGAACCATCACCTAACTGACCGGCGCACCCTTTTCTTCGTCTGCCAGATAATCTTCAAAATCAGCAAAATGCGAAAGAAATAGTTCATCAACCGTGGGTCCTTCATTGACAGGAGCGCCATTTTGGGATGGCCTTGTGGTGCTATCGCCTTGTATTTCAGATCCCTGCTCTCTAAGCTCCAGCTCATCTTCTGCAAACATTGAGGAGACTCAGGAATTAAATTTAAGCAAAGATTCAACAAATTTCTCACATTCTTGTTACTACCAAAAAATGGAAAATTTATATTTATGGTAAGGAGAAAGACTGAAGTTACCTCTTGGTGCCTCGGGCTCCTTATTGAATAACATCTCTGGATGTTCTCTTTCCTTGTCCATGATCTCCGATATCATCTGATGAGTTTCTTCATCAGAGTCATCAGCTAAGGTTGTCTTTGCCTCCTCCTCCTTTGTGCTGAAACTGTTCTGTAGGTTATTGTATGCTACAGAGAGAAACTCCTCCACCATTGCTTTATGCTCATCTGTTGGAGGGGGTACAATATTATTTTGATTGCCACTGTTTGAGAAGTTGTTCCATGCTTCTTTAACAATCTTCTCAACCATCTCTTTCTCTTCAGTGCTGTCATTGGAACTCAGAGGTGTTTTTGGCCTCTTAACTGAGGCATTTTCTGATGATTCAGACTCGCATTGCTCAAAAGCCTGCAAAAGCAGTGTATCAAACACTTCTACAGTTTACTGAATAATAAATAGCACCTTTTTTTCATCTAGAATATATATATATAGCTACATTCTCAACCCACCAACGGTGCTTCTTTGCGTTTTTGGTCTTTAGGAGGTTGTGGCTTTTGTGGAAGACGACCATGAATGATGAAGGCCTCTACCTCAATGAAAGATCGAAGCTTCCCTGGGATCTTCTTATGGTAAAAATACTGCAGTGAAAATGTCATTTTGTTTATACCAGCATTACTTGTATTAAAAAGGTATGGTTTCATAGAAAATCAAAGGCAACAAGCATATCCAATTGGAATGAGTAGAGTATTAAGTCACCACTTGACCTAAAAACTTAAGTTGTTAAGTGAGGGTCTAAACAATGTATATCAAGTTTTCTAACACTCTCATTCACGTGTAAACCCGCCTTGCACATAGAGGTGCAACAAATAGAGATAGAGAGAAATATAATGCAATTAAAGAACAGATGTAACTGGAAAGACTTGAACCCAACACCTCTTTCTAACTATAGCTTAGATATCATATTAAGCAATCATTTGACCTAAAAACTTAAACTGTTAAGTAAGAACCCAAACAATGCATATCAAGCTTTCTAACATAAAATTGAGTGAAGGATAGTGACACAAAATATCAACTTACTTGGTAGGCCATGTGACTGCAAGGAACTACTAAATGAGAAGTCCTGTTGTAGAAGCTTGGATAAAAAGCTTTAAACAAGTTTTTCTTCCACTGAGTATTACAAGGTTTTGTACTTAAACAGTCATTCCTCCTTACAACAAGGATACTAATCGCTTAAACAAATTAACAGTTAAAATCACAAGGTTCCTTACAAACATCTATGTTAAAGTAATATTTAGTTTTATTTTAGATGTATCAATTTGCAGCATCTTTGACTAACTAATGACTTTTGACATTCACAATTTCCAAAATGACCAAATTTACATTAGTTCATGTTATAAGATGAAATTGAAAAAAAAAAGAAAGTCAGATTTTATATATGTGCTCGATTTACTTGTACCTTATCATATCTTCCAGTATTGTCACGCTGTCTTCTTTCGACTTTCCATCCTTCTAGACGTTCAGACAGTGGCATACCGCTAGTGACTTGTGCTTCCTGTGTATTCCAAACATTTCAAATCATCATAAACCCTAATTTTATTCAAGATTTAGGGCAAGCTGAACAATGAATTAAATTACCTCGTCCATATTTAAGATGCGATCATCGCTATCCTCTGGCAGTCTGAAGTTTATTGGTCTTGACCAAAATACATTCCTTGTGGAGCCTTGTACAGTTTGGTGTGGCGTATCTTTTTCCTGCACTGGTGGTTGCTGTTACAAATGGAAATATCACAAGGCTAATGATGCCATAGAAGTGTTACCTTGATTTTATCCGGGAAAAATAAACTTTCATTTAGATTGCATAGGAAGAACCAAATAACTACATACATTATAAGCTAGATAGCTGCCCACTAAAATTCCCAATACTCTCTCTCTCTCTCTCTCTCTCTCTCTCTCTGTGTGTTCTTGTATCAGATTGGCATTCTAGATAAACAATTAGCACTTTAACCTGATTTTGTGCTTGCTTCTGTAAGATATAGATCTAAAGAAATGTAAGATACAGATCTAGCTATCAACTTCTACATACAACAAGATCTCCTGAATCACTCAAGTAATAATAAGAAAAACCCTTAGAACAACATGAGAAGTGGACCACAACTAATGTTCAAGAATTTTAACATGTCGGTGAAACAACGTTTTGGCATATCAGTGAAACCACATACCTCATTCATTTTGAACATATCAGTGAAACAACGTTTTGGCAGCTTAAATGAAACCTTATCTGAAACTCGCTGTCTATCTTCGGGCGTTTGTGATTTCGACTCCTGCTTTGAGTTCTATTCAAAATGCAAAGATTACACGATTAAAAAGCTTGAAAATTCATAAAAATATAATTGGAGTATAATTGCATCCCTTCTGTATTTATATAGATGTAGTTGTATATAATTGGCTGTCTTAGTTATTGCTATACGATTGGAACTTGTAGACTATAGTATTCAGGTACTCATGAGATAATTTTGCAGGGTGTTTTTACAAAAAAAGAGGGAGAAATTTTTTTTCCTTTATTCTTCACTTACAGCATCTATTCAAAGTATTATGTAAGAAATTAGGTGCCCATATAATTGAACTCTCTCTGTGGATATAAAGAAGCTTAAGATGCCCATAGAAAACAACAGATACATATATATATACACGAGAGAGAGAGAGAGAGAGAGAGAGAGAGAGAGAGAGAGAGAGAGAGAGAGAGAGAGAGAGAGAGAAGGAGATGAAGAAAGAAAGAAAGAAAGAAAATCAAAAAAACATAAAGCTTACAGGAACTTTCATGAGAGAGATGACCACTGGAGGCTCTTCCCTCTCTTGGTGAAGAGCCTCATTGTTTCTTGGTTCTGGAATTGCGACATAGGGTACTATCTCCAACCCAGTCAAGTTTTCAGAGTTCAACAAAGGAGATGCCATATCGAGAGAGAGAGAGAGAATGACAATGTAGATGAACACTAGTGCCAGATGAAGCAGGCCTCGAGCATTCCGAAGGTGGTTTTTATGTATAGGGTTGAGAAGTTATTCAAGGGAAGGAGAATCTTTTTGACACCAGTGTGTACATGCATCCACCAGTGTGACAAATAAGCCTCATAAATTGGGTAGCCATCCATAATAAATGTCTTTTACTTTTTTTTTAATCTTTATTTGCCTTTTAAAACGGTCTCTTCTGCAATGCTTTAAATGCATAAATTTTTTAATATTGTCATAATCTAGTTGCCCAAAACCATAATAAACCCTGTGAGAATGTGACCATATATGATAGAAAAATACAATTCTTTCAAAAAATTTACCAAAAAAATGTGGTAATGGTATTTTTATCATTAAAAGTAATTATAGTGGGGTGTTTTCTTTTATAGTAAAAGTATTTGATTCAAACACATTATTTTGTATAATTTTCTGTTTGCATAGCATTATCCTATATGATATCCATCAATAATAGCTAGTTAATGAGGACCTCCCTACTATTGCCATGCATGGTAGGTACATTCAATGGACTACTACTATACAAACTAAAAAACAAAATATTATACGTAATCTTATTTCTCAATCTATTTTATCACTATTACAGATAAGTAAATGAGACTCACATTCATATGTGCCTAGAAATGAGAAAATAGATTAAAAAAATAATTATATAACATTACTCCTAAAAACAATTATAAATATTTCTTACAAATGAATGTAGCACTAGCTTGTTAGTAAATGCCCCCCCCCCCCTCGGGGGCGCGAATCACAAGGGTGATATGGGAAATGCAACTCAAGTGCCATGTCAATTTGTACTGGAAGTTTGTAAAGTTTGTTGGTAAGTGTAGCATTTTCCACTTGGAGTAAAAAATGCCAAAGCCAAAATTGATACTGTCACAACTAACCCATTATTAGTTCTATGCAACGTTCATGTTATATGTTGTGGAAGGAACAATATGGTCTTTGGCATTATCACTTGCTTTTTTCCATTTAATGGTTGTCACCATGTTTGCAACTATGCAGTCTAATCTCTAAAACTCAAACCTTTTAGTTGTCAAATTAATCGCGACCAAAAAATTTGAGCTCTTAGTGATAAGTGTTCCTCAAAGTCGAACTAGTGTCTTTAAACAAAGGTTAAACAACTGTTTGAATCCTATCATCCGTTTCATGATACGCTTGAAAGATATCAGGCGCGACCAAATTATGAGTTCTACAATAGCGTATTAATAAGATGTCGAGCCCTAATTTTAAAAGGACTTTATATTATCAATTCCTAACCTAGTTTTCCTACCTAATAATAGAAATTGTAGTTATGAATGTCTCATTTGGATTAGCTTATTTACCAACATATGTTTTAAACTTATAGATTTTTTACTAGTTTTTAATTATACAACAATTAAAATTGCGTTTCTTAGTTAATAGCAAATTACTTATCAACTTGCACCACCTAAATAATTAAAACCGTTAATTTCCTTTTTTAGTTAACGACAAAGTACTTTTCAACTTTCACTACTGTAATAATTACAACCGTTAAAATGTCATTTTTAGTTAATAACTGACTACTTATCAATTTGCACCCCGTAATAATTACAGTCGTTAATTGTCGTTAATTTCTTAGTTAATAACAAACTACTTATCCACTTGCACCACTGTAATAATTAAAACCGTTAATTGCCGTTTTTAGTTAACGACAAACTTCTTTTCAACTTTCATTACTGTAATAATTACAACCGTTAAAATGTCTTTCACTACTGTAATAATTACAACCGTTAAAATGTTGTTCTTAGTTAATAACTGACTACATCTTAACTTGCACCCATGTAATAATTACATCCGTTAATTATCGTTAATTTCTAGTTAATAGCAAACTACTTATCAACTTGCACCACTGTAATTAAAAAATTGTTAATTGTCATTTTTAATTAACGACAAACTACTTTTCAACTTGCACTACTGAAATAATTACAACGTTAAAATGTCGTTCTTAGTTAATAATAGACTACTTATCAACTCGTAATAATTACAATCGTTAATTGTCATTTTTTGTTAATGACAAACTACTTATCAACTTGCACCACGGCAATAATTACAACTATTAAATATTGGTTTTAGTAAAACCAGAAAGCCATATGAAGTCTACATTTGACTACTAATGACTGCTTAAGATGCAGTTTGTAACAATTATCATTAATAAAATACATGGTTCAATTTGATGCATGTGATTTTGGGCGCAAGTTAATAAGTAAACTGTTGTCGAAATTTATCCAAAAAAGACACATCCAAAGGCGAATAAACCAAAAGTGCACAATAACAAAAAATGATTGTAAATGTTATTTCAAAAACCCAAGGGGATCTATTTACAATTATTAAAACCTCATGAAAAGTCAGCGTAACTTGCCCAAATTGTAAGCTAAGCTTGGATTTTGTAAGAATGAAGGTCACAAAACTATAAGTTCTAGGAAAATTGCATGCGTATACAAATAGATAAGCCTTATCATGATTTTGGACTCGTAGCTCACAAATAAGCAGTCAATATAAAGATAGAAATGAAGAAGAATATAGAGCTCTTCTATTCCACATGAGAAGTATGCTATTGGCAAGAGTTTTCAATAATGAATGGTTCGGAAAGCTCCAACAGTACTGCCTTCTGGAAGAAGAGAGTGAGCATGCAGAAGATCATATTCGATACGCAACATTCATTCAAGCAAAGGGAATGATTTCTCTCTTGAGCCACAGTCATCTTTCTTGCTCCAACAATTATGTGGATGTTCTTTTTTTCTTTTTTTTTGTAGCTGTACCGTTTGTCATTTTAAATACTACACTTTATATTGTTGATGAGCAAAGATGTCACATGTTATTCCTTAATAGCAGAAGCTTTGGAACCTTATTAGCTATTTTCATTATAATCAAAGTAAAAAAATCAAAAAAAAATTCTAAATCTTCCTGTTATTGTATCATCACAATATAAGCAAAGTTTTAAAAAAAAATTAATTCAGAGTTCCAAAGCTGGGTATAGGCGAGAAGTTTTGCTTGGTTGATAACTGTTTGTGTTTGCTCATGTTTTAGAGGTCTAGCAAGGGGGGGGGGGGGGGGGGGGGGGGGGGGGGGGGGGGGGGGGGGGGGGGTGGTGGGGGGGGGTTGTTCAAAGAGATAGTTTTATGTGAGATAGAGAAACAGTGTGAAGCTACAACAACTCACATTTCAAGTACTAATCAAGTTTTGTAAATCCAGTAAATTTTTCTATCTATATATATACACATACATATCTCTTGCACCAAACAATTGTAACCTTTAAAATGGATGTGTATTATTAACAAGCAAAGCCAAGGTTCTTGGCCTTAGATTATTGACAAAATATACGTCAATTTGGGATGCCAAGTCACTACCATTTGAAATGTATGTGCATGGAAAGGCAACACGATCCTTTCAACAATTCCACACGAAATTAAGATATGCAAAGACAATAGATCAGCAGAGTAGGCATCCTATGCCAGTGATTACAAAAATGTCTTGTGTGTTTGTACGTGCATATGGAATTCCTGCTTAAGTACGAGTAAAATTGACCTGTACATGTGAAGAACCCTTAAATTTCAAACAACAAAAGATTATGTTCTGGATTAAATGTTTTGAAAGCATGGACAGCACCAATTTTTGCCTTATCTCGCTCACACATTCTTGCACTGTATCATTCCAACCTAATGAAACACTTCATATCATTGATGCACCACACCAATGTAAAAGTAGAACTTTCCTTGATGAAAATAAGAAATTCAATTGAAGTGTTTTAAGAGTACACAGCAAGCAACCAGAACTAATTTAGAGGACTACAATATCCTCCATACAAGTAAAGTTCTCTAAATAATCTAAGAAATGGATGCAGCTGAATACATGTAAGGCAACAACAAATCTTTACACCCCGCAGTGATCACCAAGAGTACCATATCAAGTTCGATCCATTCTCATACGTACTTTTGATGTCATGCAAAAGAGTCTTCTGATTGCACCTCCATGTAAACCATTCCTAGCTAGGACCTGATAATCAACATAACATTCAGTTTTCACAAAAATATGGTGCAATGAATTACTTTCAAACCCGTTTAATGCTAAATGAGAGCTTTTCTTGTGGCATTTGTAGGGATTAATGGTTTCCCATTAAAAATGTGTTTCATTGCTTTGTAATGCTATGTCTGCCTGTAATTGGGGTACCTACGTATATAATTATGATCTTTATTTTATGCAATCTCCTCAAGCATAAGAGGCGAAATGATATGATCAAAAGTATAAAAGTAAAAAAAATTTATTCATAGATTGAAACTTTATAAGGAACAGATAGACATATAGGAGTAACATGTATAGAATTCTGACCTAACTACCCAAGAAGGAACTGTTCAAGCCGAGCAAAATCGTCATCTGGAATAAATAGATCAGGAATAATTGTTGGTCCTTCAATAGATGGAGCAGAGTTGTGGGATGGCCTTGTGCCATTCTCCCCTTCCACTCCTCTTTGTTCATTCCAAATATTTTCCATGTTTCCTACAAACATTTAAGAGACTCAAACGTCAAAACAAAAATATATTTGATATTTCATTGATTTTATGCAGTGAAAGACTAAAGTTACCATGTGGATCATCGAGTTCCAGATTGTGGAATCTACGGAGAGATTCATTTCCCAGCTTTGGAGTCATTGGAGGAGTTTCTTCTTCAAGATCATCAGATGATGAGCTCTTATGTTCCTTTTGTTCACCACAGTTATGGATGTTATCACGCGCAAGGTTATTACGTTCTCTTTCCAGACATTCCGCCACCATCTGGAGCGTCATTGCTGCTTGGCCATAGGCAGGTGGAGGGCATTTCTGCTTGTTTGGCTTGGCACCGCTGTTGAAGCTCTCTCGTGTCCTTTTCCTCTTTAACGGGGCTTGTTGTAACGATTCAGATCCTTTCATCTGCTAACCATCATAACACTGTTAGAAAAAACTTGAAGATCAACTTAGTCCTTTCATCTGCTATTTATGCATAAAACTATATAACTACATCCTCAACTCACCAAAGAACCTTCTTTGGACTGTCTGTCCTTTATATATTGATGTCTTTTGGGATAAGCACCCCAGATAATAAACTTCTTCACCTCAACAAATGATCGAAACATCCTGTTGTCGGACTTCTCATGGTAATAGTACTGCAGCAATAAAAATCAATATGCTTATTTAAATTTATTTACTGATTGGACAGGTATATATGTAGCTGTAATGAACAAACTAGTAGAGAAGATTGTTATAGAAGTTTGGATAAGAGGTTTATAAACAAGTTAAGAACCCTACATAGATGTGGGTTCCATGCTAATGTTGTTGGATTATGTATTACTTGTTGTAATGCTTTTTAGATTCCACACTTTGGTTTGCAAATTTCTGAGTATGTAAAAGATTTTGAGGTTCAAAATTTCTGAGTATCTAAATTTATTTCCTTGTTTTTTCAATGTTCATTTGTGCAAAAAGTCTAGACAGCCATTAAACATTGGTTGGGATTCTTCAAGGCTTTAAGCACGATAAAGGCAACTACCAAATGGATACTCAAGGAACATAGAGGCACAGGAATTCAAGCGGCAACCAAAAGGGTTGGCTTAGCAAGCACCATATATATCCTATGGGACACATGAAATACAAGAATTTTTTAAGGTAAAATTCAGTCTCCAGCTACTGTTACTAGGAAGATTCAGATTATGGTGTGTAGAGTTCTATACTTTTTATTTCCGAATACTTGTTTCTCATTGACTTAATAGTTGGCTTTGTAGTTGCTTGGTTCTTTTGAGTTTTTGAAGGGATGTTATGCTCTAGAGCTTGCTCTAGTCTGTTCATTTTTGCTCATGGGTATGCCCTGAGTTATGTACATGCTTTTGATCTATAAACTTTATTTACCAATCAAAAAAAAAAAAAAAAGGTTAAAATGCCTAGATTTCCAGAAATATATGTTTGTTGTCAAAGGAGAATCTCGGATTTTTCGTATTGCTCCAAATCTAAGTTATGTATAGTTCATTAAACAGTTTAGCAAAATACGAAAAACAAACCAAGCAAAGTACCTTATCGAATCTTTGAGTGCTATGACGTTGTCTTTTATTATAAGACCACCCTTCGAGCCGATCAAACAATGATAAACGGCTCTCAATTGGATTCATTTGTTCCTCCTTTCCAAGTTTCGCAAGCCGTTCCTGCAAAAAAACAATTATGAGACCAGGAAATGATGCAAGGTAAGAAAAAAGATTTGATCAGCGCGAAGTTTTTTTACTTCTGAAAATAAGTACATTACATTTTGGAATCAACTTCTCTACACAGTTGAACATTCCTTAGCCTAGAAGTTAGATTCAAACCCTAATTTGAAAACTAGATGCAAACATGGATAAAAGGACATAACATGAATAAATAAAGATTGTATTTAGCATATCAAACCATTTGAAACTTTTATTGACAGATCTAGAGAAGCTAATTAATGATGAAATTAATTACCTCATCCCTTTTTAAAATGAGATTAACCCAATTCTCTGGCAGTTTGAAAATTATTTGATGTCCTTCAGCTACAACTGTTGAAGGATGTCTTACAGTTTTCATCGGCACATGCGGTTCTATGCGTGGTACCAATTGCTGTTGCAAACACAAATATCACATCATTAGCAATAACATGGAATTGTTTCCATACTAATTATGTTTACTTTATTAGGGAAAGTAATGCTTCAATTAAAATTACATGAAAATAACTAAAAAGGGATCAATTATATTTCTTTTGAGTAATCGGCGTTTAGAAAATATGTTCGACTGTGTTTGTCTGTGTAAATAGATGTGTTTGGAGAGAGAGAGAGAGAGAGAGAGGGAGAGAGAGAGAGAGAGAGAGAGATCTTCTGTCAAGAAAAGAAACCCTGCTTGTTTTCTGCCATTTCTTAGCATTAATCCAAGATTTTCAGTATACGGATCAAGTAAAAAATGAGAGGTGAAAGACTAAGAAACTTACCAACCATGAGAATAGGAAAATAGGAAGTGATGAAAGTACTCACCATGTCTATTCTTAACATATCACTGGGAAAAACTTCTGCCAGCCTAGATGATAATGGAACCACCTGAAGCACACCCTTGCTTGAACCTTGCTCTATCTCTGCTGCTGTTGGCGATTTCAAGTGTTCTGCCAATTGCTATTGCCAATGCAAAAATCACACAATAACGTTGTGAGAGTTCAAGTATATATGACTAGGTTGAATACACGAGCCTAGAATCAAGTAGATTAATCAACTCTAATACTATGTAAATCAGATAATCCATTCATGTAAAAATTGCATGAACTTTTGCTTCCGTTTGCAATTCTCTTTAGAGTTAAACAATCAAATCTTGTTAATGGTATATGGAAAAACAAGAAAGAGAAAAGTTTTCTTTATGGTGTTATTTAAATCTTCTCATAACCTCATGGAGGTTTCTGATTTGAAACCAGAAATCTCTTGAACCAAATTAGAGAGAGAGAGAGAGAGAGAGAGAGAGATGAAAAAGCAAAGGAATCGCATTTGCAAAATTTCAGAAACCGTCATCAAGAAATCTGCTTGTGTTGTATATCGTGACACATTTTTGTTTTTTTAGAATGAACCACTGATCCAAAAACAAGTCATGAGAGAGAGAGAGAGAGAGAGAGAGAGAGAGAGAGAGAGAGAGAGAGAGAGAGAGAATCCATGACTAGTCACGAGAAAAAGAGAAAGATTTCAAGTCTTTACAAATTTATCTGAGACAAAAGAGTCCGACTTTAAGAAAGCATGCAGATTAAAAACCAATTTGAAAACAAAATGGGTAGAAAATATTTGTTTTTACTTTAAACTCAAATCGGAAAAAAAAAAATGCAGATTCAGATATCATCTTGAGAGAGAGATGTAGAAATTTCTCACAATTTCATTCAGTAGATATCAATTTTCTGCGAGTGTGGCGAGAAACTATGCACTGATACTACCGAGAGCAGTGTTGAGGGTTTAAGTGAAAATTTTTACAAGGTATTCCTCATAATTAGTAAGAAGAGTAAGAAGAAGAAGCTTACGGTTGGAAACTGCGGATCTCTTTGTGGGTGTATTATATCCGCATCTCCATTTTGTTCTGGAAGCGGAAGGTAGGGTTGAATCTCCAACCCAGTGAGTTTCCCTGACTCATTCCCAGAAAAGCATGGCATCTCCATGATTCGCGCATGCGGCGGTATATCTAAGTCGTTAGAGTTATCAAAGTCGTTCAAAAGAGATGCCATTTCCTGCCGAGAGAGAGAGAGAGAGATATCTAATGAGTTTGCAGAGAGAGTAAGAGAGGTACCAAACATATACTCAGAGATGTAGAAAGAGAGTGAGAGATCAAAGGATACCTAGAGAAAGCAAGATATGTATGTATATATATCAAATGGGTATGAGAGAGAGAGTCAAAAAGATAACACAGAGAGAGAGAGAGAGAGAGAGAGAGAGAGAGAGTACTGAGGCACTTCTTCCATGGAGGCTGAAGGAGGCATATATATAGGGTTTGTGAGAGAGTGAAAATTTTTGAAACCATTGCATACTCCCAAAACCAGGTAATCCACAAGTAGTCTGGCAAAGATTTTAAGGCAAGAACATTAATGGGGACTTTATAGATTTTTGACTGTTTGCTTCTACTTTTTGCTATATTCACATTAGGCTTTTAAATGCACACAGATTTCTACAGATAACACTGCTTACTCTGCCCAAACCCTAAATATATGGTGGTGTTGTTGTAAACCTTATCACCATATTTACTCTGCAATATTTGCATTTGGGTTTAGGGCTTAAATGTAGAGATGTGTTCAGATTACACAGCATTTATTCTGCCCTAACCCATGAAAAAAAAGGTGAGTTGTAGATACATATCACCTTATATGAAGTCCAAAATTTTGAGTCTAATCCATCATTAATATGGTGTGTTGTATATTCTTATCTCCATCATTAATTCTATATCTAATTAAAGACAAACTTATCTAATAGGCCATTCTGGCGCCTCTTAGATCTTGCCACGTGTTCTAATTTCAAAATATTTACCTTGGATTGATGTAATTTGAACAGAGGGTAGGTTTGGTTTGGTTTATTACTGTTTATGATCACTCAAAAGCCCTAGCCTTGGGGTCATATTGTGAAACTACCATGCTTGGCTTGAGTTAATCAGCCTAAAATCAATAAAACGAAGATAATTTTTAAATAATTTATTAACAGTAAATCTTCTCTTTATGTTCCAATTTCATCGATTTTGTCCAAAGAAGCATGCAAAAGACAAATGCAGCCCATATTTCATGATTTTTGGTCAATATAATACACCAAAAACCAAGTTTTCTAGTTGTCATAGAAACCCCAATTTATTAATGGACCTTTTTATCTATTAATCGTCCAATTTTTTTTAGCTATAATTCAGGTCATTCAAGTCTATAGATGACCTAGTTATCAACTTGTGCTGCCAAATTATGATAATTAAAAGAAGGTATTAACTATGACCAAGTACGTTTAGTTGTTAACTTATAAGATGTGAATAACTTGATCAAACTAAAAAAAGCTTTACTCCAAATTATTTGGTATCGCTTACATTTATTCATTTTCTTGAGTTGAATATATTCTAACCATATCCTTAATTAGTTAAATTTTTGGAAATGATGTCTTTTTTGTCGCGTCAACTCATATTTTTCTTTCCCTCTTAGACACTTCGTTCTTTCTCTAAATGAGGCGATCACAAACATATAGTTGTTAATAATAAGTTAAAACACAACCTGAATTATCAAGAGAACATATTTCAACTTGAACTGCCAAACCACTACCGTTAGATGTCGTTATGTTAATTAATGAAAAATATTTTTCTCTATATGCTTCAACTGCACTAGATTTCTCAAAATAACTAGTCAAAAGAGGCCTAAGCTTATCAATGATTTATGTACTAAAGTAACTAAGTTTTTCCTAATCACAACAGCAGCTCAATTTAAATGATTCATAATTTAAAATTACCACACGTGGCTACATTTTATCAACAAAACGTTTATGAATTTACATAAGCAATACAACGATTAAAATGGAGTTATGTTAACTACTCGATCAATTGGAATTCCATTTTGTAAGTTCCAATTTTGTCAAATTTGTCCAAAGAAACATACAAAAGACAAATGCCACCGACATTTTGCTTTGAAAACCTAGTTTTTCTAGTTACAATAAGAACCCTAATGCTGTAATGATTTGTATTCTTAACATCAACACCTGTGATCAAGTTTATTGACAACATAATTATCAGTATGTCTTACCACATTATTGATCAATGTACTTATGTACTCTTATATTAGCCCATGATCATGTTTGGTATCCATATTGGTCTTTACTTTATGTAACATCTAAATTAACTAAATTTAGCTACCCTTGCCCTTATCCAAAGAATTACTTGGGATTGGATACATGGATTTGCTTCCTCAAATTTACTCTATTCAAGAATACTAGGAAGTAATTATACATTGAAATGAGAAGAGGGATCTATCCAGTAGTTGTGGCTCCCCCACCCATGAATATTTGTGCTTATAGGTTCAACTCGCGTTCCCCTCCCCAGTGCTTACGGCCCTCCAATGTATCAAAAAATATGTATATATACATATATACACGCTAAAATGAAGCTCCTAAGCTTTCATAGCATCATGTGAGGATTAATCTCCCCGGCTGCCTATCTTATTTCAATTGCAATGGCTTTGCATTTCATGGAAGTTTCTGAAAGATGCACCAGAAATGAAAGAACTTCGAAAACAACAACAATACTAATAACAGTACTTGGAAAAATATGAGACCCTTCCTGTGGGAATGTAATCAAGCAAACAATAAATCATTCTTCAGCTCCAAAATTACATGAACTATTCAGAGTATTTTAGTGAAAAGTCTAGATGCTCCCTCCATTGTGATGGATAGAAAACTACACAATTTCAAGTCAGTCTGAGATATCAAAATCCAAGCCCAGCCCAAGATAAGTATAGACTATAATAAGTGGGCCTTAAGCGGGCCTCTTGGGCTAGGCTTGGCCTCATGGCTCAAATATTACATTAGACCTTATGGATGTAGGCCTGACCCAACAACAAGAGGCTAGCAGAAATATATGTAGCCCAAAGAGAGTTTTTTCAAATTATATATAGGTCTTATAGATTTTTTAGTATTTATGATAGAAAATAATGTATTGGCTCAAAAACTTCATGAAATTTTATATTGACTCTCTAGATTAAATTTAAAAATTTTATCTTGGTCTCTTCAACAAAATTCCTAGGCCTAATACTGATGAACTATGATGAGATCTAGTAGTGAAAGTGGCACCACAAAACAAAAATCACCCTGTATATGTTGTTTTTCTTTGGCTTTTCTTTCTTTTTTTGGTAAAGCCAAAATAATTTTTTTATTAAATAGTAAACCCATATATTAAGATAGCATCCTCTGTCCATCAGGGATTCAAGGTCTAATAATGCATACAGCCTGCAAATTAATTAATTGTTGATAACTCCTCAAACTACCTGCCAAGTTTGTAGCTAAAACAAAGTGTTGTCAAAACATTGATTTAAAGATTTACCAAAACTAGGTCTACATTACATAAACTTGAGTTCAAAAATTTACTAACTTCCTATCATGGGTATGTATTTGAGTTC
Organism: Euryodendron excelsum; assembly: GCA_033060915.1. Lineage (NCBI taxonomy): Eukaryota > Viridiplantae > Streptophyta > Magnoliopsida > Ericales > Pentaphylacaceae > Euryodendron > Euryodendron excelsum. Next base: position 35,876,250 of record CM065392.1, on the reverse strand, counting down.
AAATTTTACTATTGTAATGAATTAATTACCCATCTACATTCCATAAACATCAACTTTCCATATCAACCAAATGTCCCAAAATTCACCTTTTCTACCTATTTAGAATGTCAAAGGAAACTCAAAGAGAGTTTCCTATAACTATATCAAGAACCTGTTATTGAAAATGGATGCATTTGAGATTAGGAATTTGGAAATTTGATAAAGTTCAATCAAGGTGACTTAACTCTCTTCCACCTTGTCCACAAAATGAAGGTGATGACATATATAAGATTTGAATAATAATTCCCATGAATTAATTCTTGACTTGCAGGAGGGTTAAGAAACTCTGAATACTTTGGCAAAGAACAATATTCCTTTCGTGGGAATTATATGATATTTTAAAAAGAAGTAAATTATGCACAGGCTCAAGTTAGGTATAACAGCTAGCTTGGGCCTTTTTTTCTATTTATTGAGATGCCTAGTGGACCCACAGTGTTTGGTTAGGCTAATTTATTATGATTCCTCAAATATAAAAATATAACCATTTCTTTTCTCCAAATTACAGGTTCATAATGTAAAATTCTCATCATGAGATATACACTATGCAAGAATATTGCACATTCTTATTCAAGAATTTCATGTTGCTTAAATTATTTATGCTAGTGATAAGGATGCTTTATTTATTATGTGGTGGATTTTCTTTTGGATTTGACATTAGGCCATGCGGTGGAAGTAGAATAAGAAAAATGATTTTCTACGGTATACATTGTAGGGGTCTCTATTATTCCATATAAGTAGTAATATATCAAGTGATCACGTGTTAAAATTATTAAAATGTACAAATAATTAAATGCCACATGCAAATTTTAATACGTGATCACGTACTCGCGTAGGAAGGGTTTGCAAGAAAATCATTCCTATGGGGAAAATGATTTTTTGCAATGTGAATTGCAAGAGTTTCTACTGTCTGGTGAAGGTGGCAATATATCAAATCCAATTAACTGCAAAAAAATATGTTTTTTGTTGTTGGCTCATTTTGAATAAATTTTTACAGGTGAATAGTAGGGGTGTTAAAAAAATCTGACCATCCAGCCAACTCGACCAGCTTTACCCAAATTTTCAATTTTACCTATTAAAATTTTCAATTTTAAGACCCGAACTTATTCGGTTCGGATATTGTGTCATTAATACTCTCATTCACTCAACCAAATATGAACCGAAGCAAACTTGTTTACATTAACAATTTTCATCCAATTCAACCCCAATCCAATCATCCATTGAGCTAAAATTAGTTCTAAAATTTTTGACGATGTTTTCGAATAGTAACAGATACGGGTGGCTATTCAATTCGACCGGTGAACATCCATTAATGAATAGTGTTGGATATTGCCTCGAACGCGGGCCGCAAGAATAATAGTTAGATGGGCCTGTCGGGCCTGGGTCCATGTAAACTGGATAGGTGGCCCGCACATTTATCCGACCCGCTCTCCGATTCACATAGATGCTCCTCACCGACTAAACTTGATGAACATTCATTCGAGAAGTGAATGAATAATTGTTACTTACCAAATAAAAATACGAAAATTTATATCGAAACACAGCAAAGCACGCAATTAGAGCATTTTATCCCAATAGCCATGTATATATATGATGGTTCCAGAGAGGTGAACCGTCATTGTAGAGAGAGAAAGGGGAGCCAACCTAGAGAGAGAGAGAGCTCATTCTCGAATGACGCCGAATTCGAATATCAGAGTCCCCAAAATAGTTAGGGTTTCTCTACTGTTTCGAGTATCATATACACACACATATACATGAGTATATATATTTGTATATAGACAGTACTATACTGCTTCAGCCCTGGGGAGGAACGGCTCTCAGTTCAGAGACTGTTGTTGCGCCGATTGGCTTCGGTTCATGTTCAGGATGGAGATTGATTTACCTCCTGATGTTGATACCCTTTCGCCTCGAGATCGTATTGTTCAGGTACACTACTCAATTTTCTGCCTTTCCGAGTTATATGTGTTTAGCGGCCGAGGAAACCTAGGAACGGATAGGAAAATAAGATTTTGACTTCAACTGCGTCTTATGATAGTGGCCGCTGTTATACGATCGAAAAACTTGTCCTTGTTTTTTGATCATTTGTTGATACTTTCTTTCTTTCTTTCTTTCTTTCTTTCTTTCTTTTTTTTGGTTAGTCATTTGTTGATACTTTCTTGCGAACTAAAGGAACTTTGATTTCTGATTGTGATTGTTTTGATTGACAATTGGTGTCGGTAATTGAAATGCTTCTTTGTGGTGTAAGTGGAAATTATTCGAGTTCGTAGGCAATTTCAATGGGGAGTTATGTATTGGTTTGTAACTTTTGCTTTTGGGGGTTGCAATGTAATCGTTTTGTAGTTTTTGCTTTTGCTCCGTTTGCTACTGCAGAAATATTTTTAGCCGTTTTGTGGGATTTTTTTCGCTTGGCTCAGTTTATTTAACTGTGATGTATTTTTTTTTATCATTCACTCAGGTCTTCGATTGGTAATTTCTGAATTAATGTAGATAATATAATTTAGTTGAAAAAGTTTTATTTTCTGATTTTTCATTGACATTGGTTCAGACTCTGAAGAAAATTGCCCCATCCCCCCCTCTCTTATTCCCCCACAAAAAACAGTTCTAATCAAGAAACCAGCATGGTCCTACAACTGTATTCATCAAGTAGGGAGAGGGAAAAGAGCATAAGACATATGATTATGATTAACTCATTCAAGAAACAAAAATCTGGAATTTCTACTCGACAGAGCAATGAGCATGCTGCTACTGATTGTTTTCACGGAATGAACTATTGAAAGGGAAAAGAGCATTATACAAATAATTACAATTTCTATTTCTCTGTAATACGATATGTATTTGCTTGCAATAAATTGTATTCAGAATTGAACCAATGTATGTTTTTTGTCCTGTGGAATATAGATAACTCTATTATCAATTTGTTTCTGTAAGTTGTTGTTTCTCTTGACTTTTCCTATGATTATTTAGTCTTAATCCCAATGTGAACATCCACGTTTTGTTTCTTAATTTGTAGCAGAGGCTTGCCCTACAAGGTGTTCCTGCAGAGAATCTTGAGAAGCTCCAGCCTGGTCTAATTGCTTTTCTTAAGGATAACAAGTTCCGAATACCTGATCTGGTCTCTGCTATCTTACCTACTGATGATGAGGTAGTGGGTGCTGTTGCCCCAAGTTTTGCAGATCATTTCCATGAAAGCATGGGTTGGTTGCAGTGGTTGATGTTTGAGGGTGAACCAGGTGCTGCATTGAAGAACCTAGCCAAAATGAGTGTTGGCCAGCGTGGTGTCTGTGGGGCTGTTTGGGGAAACAATGATATAGCATACCGCTGCAGAACATGTGAACATGACCCGACCTGTGCGATTTGTGTTCCTTGTTTCCAGAATGGGAACCACAAGGATCATGATTATTCTATTATCTATACGGGTGGTGGCTGTTGCGATTGTGGAGACGTGACTGCCTGGAAACGTGAGGGTTTTTGTTCGATGCATAAAGGTGCAGAACGGATACAACCCCTCTCAGAGGAGTTTGCTAACTCTGTAGGGCCTGTTCTTGATTTGCTACTTGTCAGTTGGAAATATAAGCTAATGATGGCAGAAACTATATCCCAGGAAAGTACTAGAGTAGATGACCGTGTTGCAGAGTTCAGAAAGCTTGCAGATGGGCTAACATCTGCTGTGGTGCAGATGCTTTTGGAGTTTTGCACGTGTAGTGAAAGTTTGCTAAGTTTTCTCTCTGGGAAAGTGTTTTCTTCAGTTGGTTTACTGGATATTTTGCTGAAGGCAGAGAGGTTCTTGAGCGATGATGTTGTGAGGAAGCTCCATGAGTTACTTTTGAAATTGTTGGGTGAACCTTTATTCAAATATGAGTTTGCAAAGGTCTTTCTTAATTATTATCCAACTGTTGTCAGTGAAGCCATAAAAGAGTGTAGTGATGATGTTTTCAAAAAGTATCCGCTGCTATCCACATTCTCTGTTCAAATTTTTACAGTGCCCACTCTAACTCCTCGCCTGGTCAAGGAAAAGAATCTACTGGTCTTGCTGTTGGAATGTCTGGGAGACATTTTTATTTCTTGTGCTGGAGACGATGGACTATTACAGGTAGTGCACTGCTTTTTATTTCTTTCGTTCATGCTTGATGATTTATTGTGCTATTAAGAGCAGCATTGTTGGGAGGCCCTTAACTTGGCCAGTTATTGTCTCATGTTCCCTGTGCAGCTTACCGTTTGTAATGATTTATATGAATCTATAGCTTTTAATTGCTGAGGAAATGGTTTAAGACTATTAACTCTTCCTAAGGGAGAATAAAGTTTTTGAACCTGGTGTGTGTGTGTCCATATACATTTTGAATGACCATCTAAATGACTGAGCCATTTGTTGGCTAGATGTGTGCACCATTATGTTCTTTATAGTGAATTATGGTTCACTTTCTGCTGCAAGAGCCAATTTTCAAATCCGTATCTAGGATTTAATTTCTGTTGTTGTTCCATCAATCTTGGTGACTGCTTCAAGTTATGGTGGTGACATTGGTTTTTGATTGGTGTCCTGTATTGTGTATGGTGTTTTATTGTTGTTTGTTATTCTATTTATATAGGATGGTTCTTGGAAATTTTTTGATAAAGCTGCTACAGTTGAATTTGTGGTAAGCGTAGTGCAAGAAAGGTTTAAGGATTAGGATTTGGAAAAGGAGAAGATGAGCTGGAGGGCTCATAGAAGGGAAGAGGCTGAAATTGGATTGATTTTAAAAGTTGCAGGTTGCTAAAGTTGTAGAGAAAAGGGGTTGGAGTTATCTAGTCAGCAGCTTCTTTAAGGTATTTTTGTGTGGAATTAAAAGGCCAAAGGGTGGGGAAGGGATTAAAGTTGATTTAGGCTTTTTTTGATACTAAGGGTATTGGGGCTAAAGAGAGGCTGTCCTGGGCCTGTGAAATTTGTATTTGACATGTCTAATTTGATGCATGTATATTGTTTATGGCCGTAATTGATCTTTTCTTGTGTTATTAACTTTTAGCGTAAACTGTTTTTTTTTTTAACGGGGCAGTCCAAGATGATGGCAAACAAGTAAAATGGTTGAACTACAGTGGAAGCCAGACTTTTGAGAATATCCCAAAATTATTAAATTTGAAGAGCATTTGAGAGAAATTTATTAAGAAGCATGGACACGAACATGACATGGCTGTAGGTTCAAATTAGTATAAAATATTTTTTTTTTATTTTTCAATTACATCCCAGATTCCCAAGTGATTTTCTTTAAACTTGTAGCGTGTTTCTTGCATGTTTAAAAGATGGACCCGTGTGTCCCTCAAGTGTCTGAAGCGTTTCTAGTTCTAAAAAAATTAAAAATAATAGGACAAGTTTGGATGCGTGTCCAATAGGTGTTGAGAGAGTTTCTGAAGAGTGTCTTGTCTAACATGGACACTTCACATTCTTAGAAGTGTCCGTGCTTCTTAAGTTGGGTAAAAGGAAAATTTTTTGCCCTATTTCCCTCCCTATTAAAATAAATTTAGAAGATAAAAATTCTTGAAAAGGGGTCATATGGAAAGAGGAAAGAATGACACCTAAAGTTACAGGTTTTTCATTTCTTCCTCTCATATTTTCTTTTCCCCCCAATTCCTGTAGTGAAAAACCAAAGAAAAAATTATTTCTGTTGCATCTTATTTTATTTTATTTTTTGTCAATGAACTGGATATCCACACACAGCTGAATATGTAAGGTGTTTTTCTTTCCCTGCCATGGCAGGTGTATGCCCCCTTCCAATGCTATCTGATGGCAGTTTAAATAGTTTCTAAATGTCCTTGTCATACGTCCTGGGGAGTAGTGTTCATGTTCTTCATGTTGGGTTATGCTTATGTATTTGAACTTAGAAGTTGATGTTTTCATTCCTGATTGGTACAATTGGTTTTTACATCATCGTGAGTTGACTTCTGTTTTTTTCTTGGGAAACAACAAATTGGAACAAAATAAATAAATAAACAAATTAGCGAATCGTCAAAAAATGAAATAACTATTGATATTCATAATAATGAACCCTTACCCTTCTATTCATGCTTCTTTCTTTTTGTTTTTCTCTCTCTTTTTTCTCTTGTTTTCCCCCCTCATTGGTTGCTTGTTGATGCTTTCCAGCTGAGAATCTGATTCTCATGAAGAGAATGGGATGATGGGTTTTTGTGGAATTCATGTAGCTTTTCCCATAGTCTTTTCTTCAATTTTCTCAATTCATCTGTAAACCATAATTTTAGTTTGTTTTACTTTCTTCTTCCTTTTTGCATTTAGAGCTAGATGTTTGATTAGACTCCCTTGCAGGTTACTAAGTGCGGAAATTTATATGAAACAACTCTTCGAGTGGTTGAAGATATTCGATTTGTCATGAGCCATGCTGTAGTACCTAAATATGTAACCCACGATCGGCGAGATATCTCAAGAATGTGGATGAGACTATTGCCTTTTGTGCAAGGGATGAACCCTCAAAAGAGAGAAACAGGCATTCATATAGAAGAAGAAAATGAAAACATGCATTTGCCTTTTGTTTTAGGTCACTCTATTGCGAACATCCATTCTCTCTTAGTGGCAGGGGCATTTTCTGTCAGAAGTGCAGAGGAGATGGATGATGAAAATCTTTTCAACACATATAAACAAGATTACGATGATCGAGATAGCCCAAGACATGCGAAAGTAGGAAAGCTTTCGCAGGAAAGCTCCGTTAGTGGTGCAACAAGCAGGAGTAGTACATTAGGTTCTGCAACCAAGGTTGCTGAAGCAAAATCCGATATCCTTTTAATTCAGCCTTCTGTTTCATGGTTAACATTTGATTGCTTGAAGGCTATTGAAAACTGGTTAAGAATGGATAATACGTCAGGAGCTCTTCTTAATGTCTCATCACCGAAAACAACCAACATGTCAGGGAACAATTTTTTTGCCTTTAAGAAAACGCTATCGAAGTTTAGGAAGGGAAAATCTATCTTTAAGTCCTATAATGCTCCTTCAGACAGTAGTAAACTTACGAGTTCAAGTGAACTTCAAGGCAGACAGTGTTCTTCAACAGCTCAGGGTGGATTCCATATAGGTGTTGACTTGGAGAGTGGACAAGTCATAGAGCAGGATGCTGGCCCAGCTGGTTTTGATGACAATATAATGGAAGGAGAATATGCTACCGAATTAGAAGCTTTACGTGTTCTGAGTCTGTCAGATTGGCCAGATATAGTATATGATGTTAGTTTGCAGGATATATCTGTCCACATCCCGTTACATCGATTATTGTCATTGGTTTTACAAAGGGCATTGAAAAGATGTTATGGTCAGTCTACTTTGCCCAACGCAATCGGTGCCAATTCTGATGATTCATCATCAGCTATCTACCAGGATTTCTTTGGGCATGTTCTAGGAGGGTGTCACCCATATGGGTTCTCTGCTTTTGTTATGGAACATCCTTTACGGATTAGAGTGTTTTGTGCTGAGGTTCGTGCTGGAATGTGGAGGAAGAATGGAGATGCTGCCATATTATCTTGGGAGTGGTACCGTTCAGTTCGCTGGTATGTTGTGAATAATGCTTTATGCAATACATATATTTCTATTACGAGAATGTCTGCTTCACTTGTACATTTTTTTTATTTATTTGGGATTCTTGCTCCTTTTAAGGTTTTCTTCTTTGTTGATTCCTTATTTTTCAGGTCTGAGCAGGGTTTAGAGCTTGATCTATTTCTGCTGCAGTGCTGTGCTGCTTTAGCTCCAGCAGATCTTTATGTCAGTAGAATTTTAGAGCGTTTTGGGTTGTCAAATTACCTCTCTCTGAATCCTGAACGGTCTAGTGAGTATGTAATTCATCTTTCCAATTTCTTCCCTCAAGTGCTGAAGGTTTTATGACAGAATCATGTCTTTATTATTGTTTCTGTTTTGAGAATTTGAAACATGCTCCTGTAATATGATGATGTATGATCCCTTGACGTATTAATCTATATTTAAGTAATATTTGATATTTTGATAGCCCCCACCTCCTCCCCCCCATTCTTTCCCCCCCCCCCCCCCCCCCCCCCCCCCCCCCCCCTCCCGCCAAAGTAAGAAATCTTGGATCTGCCAATTCTCAAGAGTTCATTTTGTTTTTCCATGACGTGTAAAAGCAATTGAGTGCAAAATTGTGACACAAACTTTTTGACAGAAGCTATTTAGTTCATGAACTTCGGATTATGGGAGTAGGGGACCATTTGTAGTATCAGGCAATTTTTTCAAGATTATTCTTTTATTATTTTCTTATGTGACTAACTCATTATTTAGCTAGAGCTAGTGCATATAGTGTTTATTAACGAGTTGAAATCTCCGTTTGTATGGCTGGGCTGATTCTTGTTTAATTTTGAAATTAGATGAAGGTCGATTCTTGTATCAGCATGCAATTGTCTTGATTGTGAGAGTTGGGCTCTAGCTTGGTTAGGGAGTGAGAGTTCTAGTTTTGAAAATTTGTGATACTGCTGCATACCATTTAAATTTTTATGATGGAGATCCATTTGATACTTTTCTTTAAATGTCCATGCTTTTGTTTTGTTCTTCATCTATGAACTGTAGCAAAGAATATCCCTCTAAAATTTGGAAAACGCTATCTAGTGAGTTTGTGCTGATTTCTGAGTTAAGGGTAATGCAATGGTAGGGTACAAGCGAGACCAAAATTAATGTGGGCTGCGATAAAAAGGAAAGACATGTTAATACTTACCCAAAAAAGGAGAGGGAAGACATGTTAATAAGGGTTTACCTGGATTGCGGCTCTTGATTGAACAAAATGGCAAAACAGGATTTGTGTGGCCAACCCCAAATAGTTGTGAGTTGATTATTGACCAAAATGTGGTTAAATTGTATTTTAGAGCATCTTTGTTTTTAATTATTCTGTTACTTTTATGTTGATGTTAGATTTTTGCATCCTAAAATTTAATAAATAAACAAATAAAGAAAATGGAAAGGATGTCTGGAGCAACATACAATCAGCTTCTCATGGATTTATTTATATTTTTGCAAAGAAACACCTCTACCATCTAATTTAAGATTCTTATCCTTGAATTTTCTATTGCCATCTGCTATTATGAAGTCGTCAAAAATTCTGACATGATGTCCAAGATTTCCATAAGTTTAATCTTTTATACATTATATTTAGTTGTGGATAACTTTACCCAGTTCTTACTGTTATTTTGGTATCTCCACAAGTCCATCCACTCACTGATGAAAGGTGTTGTTATCGTCATCTGTATTGTTATCTTTGGTGGGTTTTAAATATCTAACATCATGTTGACTAATCTCTCAATTTCAATGCTGTTTATACTATATAGTTTTAATCTTTCTTAGTTAACCATGTTGTGCTCTATACCAGTTGCTATTGAGTAAGGCAAGCTTTTGATTTTGGCATCTTAAATATTGTTTTTAATGTCTAGATTAATTTTCTTCCATTTGTTTTTGAATATCCAATGGATAAAGTAGTTACTAATATATTATGGAGTGCAGTTAATTGTTGTTAATTTGATGTTTTATTGTTTTTATTCAAACTATTGTAAAAATATACTTATTTGAAAATTTGGCTTTCTTTAGCTTGATTTACTAAGAATTTCAGGGACTTATGTATGAACTATTTAGCAGTTTAAAATGATTATTTTATGTTTTATATCATTGTATTAATTTTCTATGCTGGAGGGAAAAAATGCCTGGGGATATTTGAAATTCTTCTAAACGCGATGTAATAGTTTTGTAAGACATTTGCACTTGCAATTAGTCTTACGAAAGTTTGCCACTAGTTCTGAAGGGAAAAGGCTGCAAGGACTGATGCACACTGCATGTGCCCTGCACTCGCATCATTATTGCTATATAAGCCTAATGGTATATATGATGAGCACATGCTTTGAGGGTATCTTTTGGGCATGGACCCTGAGGGTGACGCCATAGAGCAAGGAAAAGCATCTTGACACTATTACTCTTAAATAAGCCAAGTGTGTATATGATGGAGCGTATGCTTTGGTGGATGCTGTAGGGTATGGACCCTGAGGTGCCATAAAGCAAGGAAAAGCATCTTGACACTAGTATACCTGCTTGGCATCAGGAGTGATACTCAAGAAGATCATTCTGGGTTTTGGTGCTGTTGGCAGCAAGATTTGCAAATCCTGGATTTACAGCATGTCCTTCCCTTCGGCTTCCTAGTGGCGTCACTCCAGCCACTGCATTACTAGGATGGTTTGATGGATCTTAAGCTTGGTGAGTAACTGGAGTTCAAGGGGCTAGCTATGTGTCCTCGGTTGGGATGGCTACTTTTGAGTTCTGTTTAATGTAACAGCAGTGTGGCGAATTGATGCTTGTAAGTGCGAAGTAATGCTGTTTTGGTCTTCTGGTATCATGCGGGACCCACCAGGAAATTATAGTTGTAATGGCTGGGGGTTTTCAAAGCATGTCTTAGTTTTTGTGTTGGTCTTTGCGGCTTGCTAAAAGTTTTTGGATGGATGTCTAGGATATGTCTCTGTGCGACCCCTGTAAAATGATTTACTATCCTGGCCCAATTAGTGCAGTTGTGGCTGATGTTTAGGTCATTTACAGGTTCATCTGACCAGCGGGTACTGTCTGTCTGGCCTGATGTTTCTGAAACTGCTGCCTTCACAGCCAAAGGTATGAAGACCTTTTATAAAGTCTAATTAGGGGCCATCTATATTAGAAAACTCTGCCAGTTTTGCCCTTTTCGCCCTTCTTAAGTTGTGTTTCCTTCCCCCAAAGAACTTTGGATGCTTAATATAGTAAGTGCCCAATTTCTTTTATTCACCAATTTATATTATTCCAGCAAAACAAGAAAAGAAGAGAAAGGGACAAAAAGGACAAGTTGTGTATTTTATTTGTGAACTAATTAAGTTTTGTACTTGCAACATAAATGCTGAAAGAGAAATTTGGCCTCTTCCCTTTGCTTTTAAAAATTTTGGGCAGTATTTTATATGTGAACTAATGAAGTTTCATATTCAGAATTTAACTGCATCTACAGTAACAGAGATTTTGCTGCTTTCTATCGCTTTTTAAATTTTGCTGCTTTCCAATGAGAGTCAACAAAAGATGGATTGAACAGAAACTCCTGATGAGGTGTTGCATGGCAAGTTATATGACAGGATTAAGTTGGTCTGACTTGTACAACCTTCTGTGTAGTCATATATAGGCCTCTTTCTTGCGGCTATCATTTTGAACCCTACTGTCTGTTAAAGAACATGGAATTGTGTTTTATTACTGTTTTGACTTATAACATAGATACTATTTTTTTTTAAAATTAATTAAGCACTATTTTTTCAGGTATGAACCGGTTCTGGTGCAGGAAATGCTCACTCTTATTATCCAAATAGTAAAAGAAAGGCGGTTTGTTGGACTAACTACTGCTGAGTGTTTGCAACGGGAGTTAATTTATAAGCTAGCAATTGGAGATGCCACTCGTAGTCAGTTGGTAAAATCACTGCCTCGTGATCTTTCCAAAATTGATCAGCTTCAGGAAATTTTGGATACAATAGCAGTGTATTCCAATCCATCTGGAATGAATCAGGTTTGGTTTGTGGTCTGCAGTATCTTTAGGTGTTTCTGAATTGGCATGCATTTTTAATAAGTTATTCTGAAATTGTTCTGTTTCAGGGTATGTATAAACTGCGTTTGCAATATTGGAAAGAACTGGATTTGTATCATCCGCGTTGGAACTCGAGGGACTTACAAGTTGCAGAAGAAAGATACTTGCGCTTCTGCAGGGCTTCTGCATTGACCTCTCAGCTTCCGAAATGGACAAAGATATATAATCCTCTCGGTGGAATCGCTAGAGTGGCTACTTGTAAGGTGGTCCTCCAAATAGTTCGTGCTGTATTATTTTATGCTATTTACACTGATAAGTCAACCACATCGCGTGCACCTGATGGAGTTCTGTTGACAGCGTTGCATTTACTCTCGTTAGCATTAGACATCTGTTTTCAGCAGAGGGAATCTGGTGATCAATCATGTTACATTGGCAATTCGTTTCCCATCTTAACTTTCGCTGGCGAAGAAGTATACGTGGGACTTGCCAATAGATCTGGTGATCAGAGCTTGTTATCACTTCTTGTGTCATTGATGAGGATGCATAGGAGGGAAAAACCAGACAACTTTCTTGAAGCTGGCAGTTTCAACCTGTCCCCTCTGATTGAAAGTTTATTGAAGAAGTTTGTGGAGGTTGACCCTGGATGTATGACTAAACTGCACAAGCTTGCACCTGAAGTGGTCAATCATTTTTCTCATTCTGGTCCACATAGTGGTATAGATCAGGGAGATTCAGCTTCTGAAGATGATAAACGCAAGCTAAAAGCCCGAGAGAGACAGGCTGCCATATTGGTGAGATGTCATATTGTCTTTTATAGACTTTTCTCCATGGAATTTTTTGCAAGAAGGGGAATAATTGTTTGCCCAAATGGTAAATGGTTGTACAGAACTAACTTAGAAGATTAAATTAGGTGGATCAGTTTTTTTTTTTTATATCAATTAATTTCCCAGATATATAAGGAATGGATTACTAGGTCTGGTTTGTTTTCCTGAATTATCAATGTAAGACATGCAAGTGGTTGGTTCTTATGTTCTTGTCTCGGTATACAGAATTACTGATGTGAGTAAGAACTGAACCAATATTACCTGGGGTCAAGCTGGATCACTCACTGGCCTCTCCAGACCTAGTTAAACCCCTGCTGGAAGTGTTTTTCAAAAGCTAACTATGTTTGATATGCAGGAAAAAATGCGAGCACAGCAGTCCAAATTTTTGGCAAGCATTAATTCCACTCCAAATGAGGGTTTGGATGGTTCAAAAGATGGAGAAGATGCATGCCCCTCTGACATCAGAATTGATTCTGGAGAGTCCGTACAAGATGTCTGCTCTCTTTGCCATGATCCAAATTCTAAAAGTCCTCTATCTTTTCTTATTCTTCTCCAGGTAAGTGACTACTATAGGAGTATTTAATGTTGCCTGGTTTTATTGTTAAGTCCCACAGACTGACTTGATTATTATTACCTTTTGAGCTTTGCTGATTAGTATTACCTTTCTCTGTAAATACTAACATAAACTCAAACTGATGTTTTGTATTGTATTCTTAAACAAGAAATCCAGGCTTCTGAGTCTCATTGACAAAGGTCCCCCATCATGGGAACATGTTTTCCAGTCAGATGAGGAGCATGTTCCTGTCCACTCGAGCAAGATGACTGTTCCATCTGTTAGAAGCACTGCCCCAAGCAGTTCAGGACCGATTTCATCTTCTCAGTTGAATCAGTTGATTCAAAATGCAGTAAATGAGTTTGCTTCTGATGGACAGCCTAGGGAAGTCAATGCTTTTCTTGAATTCATTAAGGCTCGCTTCCCTTCGGTTAGGAATATTCAACTGCCTTGCAAATTGAATGATACAAGGGAAAGGACTGCATGTTCCCTTGAGACATTAGAAGAACACATGTACTTATCCATTCGTGAACAAATGCAAAATAATTTGTTTAATTCAAATTTTGTGGAGGATGATCAGAAACCACTAACAGTCGAACGCAGTTCAACAAGTCGAGGTGCTGAATCTCTTTTGCTTGGAAAATATATTGCATCTCTTTCAAAAGAGACAATCGAGAATCCTTCGGCTTCTGAAAATACCCATTCTCGAAATGTAGCACCATCAGAATCTTCTACGCTTCCTTCAGCATATGATGGCTTTGGTCCCTTAGATTGTGATGGAATCCATGTTTCTTCCTGTGGGCATGCTGTGCATCAGGCATGTCTTGATCGTTATTTATTGTCACTGAAGGAAAGGTAAGTCCTACCAAGTTAGGGTCCAACATGTTTTTTTCCCCTGTCTCCCTATTTTTCCTTATATATGTATATGTATGTAACATTTTTTGGGGAGGGGGGAAGAGAGAGAGAAGACTGGAATGAATGCTTCCCTATTAAAAACCCTAGGAGCTGTTATATGAAACTTTCAGCACAATCTGAGTATCTTTTATTTGTCTATGAATTTTTAGCCCTTGAAAGATGAGTTTGAGATGCAATACTAAGACTTTCTTATGGTAAGTTTTGGGTTTATTAGCATTGGAGCTCTCTCTTGTTCCTCTTCTTCTTGCCCGAGTTTATGATCTTTTGTATGTCAAGGAAGTTGATTTTCCTGATAATGAATGTGTCAGAACTTTTGTATAATTATGTTTCAATAACTCAAAAATTCCAGGACTTAAAAGCGTTTAGCAAGGAACCATGAACTGAAGCATCAATTATTGTGATGCTCTATTTGGTTAATAGGAAAAGTGAATTTATATAATTTATTTCACTTTTGAGTGTTTGTTTGTGGCAGGAAAGAGTGAGTCCCACCATAACTCTCTGCCTCCAAGACAGTATTTTCTTAAACCTCTTTCTTAACTTCCCTTTCTCCAGAACTACTTTGTTACATGACATCCAGGACAACCAAAAGGAATTCAAGAGATTATGTGGCAAAGCTTTAAACTTGCTTTTACTTCAAGGTTCCTTCACCATGCATGTGATTGAACATTGCACTACATAATCAGGGACTCTAGGCTGTTTTTGTCTTTTCACAATTTCGATAATATAGATAAAATAGGATTTGGTAGACATTTTACTGGACATGTGCATGTATTGAAGAGACGTATGTGATGTTTTTGGTTGTCAACACAGGTATGTTAGAAGAATTGATTTTGAAGGAGGACGCATTGTGGATCCAGATCAGGTATGTGTCAGTTTTAGTCTCGCATTATCTGCAATTGATAGCAACTGTTTATTTTTGTGTCTTGAATATTCAAGTTATTTATTTTCAGGGGGAGTTTCTCTGCCCTGTATGTCGTGGACTTGCAAATTCAGTCTTGCCTGCATTACCTGGAGATTCTCAAAAGGTTTTTAAGCCACCAATGGGGTCAATTGTCAGTTCGTCATATGCTGTAGGCCATTTAAACTCAGCAAACAGAGAAACTGATTTTCTGCGTCTTCGAGAAGCATTGTCGCTTCTGCGTAGTGCAGCTGATGTTGCTGGGGGGGGTGAAATCCTAAAAGCTTTTCCAATGCATCGAAATGGAAGGATAAGACCAAATCTCGAATCCATGTTTCGTGTACTATCTGGAATGTATTTTCCTGACAAACAGGATAAGGTTTCTGGATCTGCAAGGGTAAGCCACTCGATGATTATGTGGGACACTCTTAAGTACTCTCTTATATCTACTGAAATAGCTGCTCGCTGTGGAAGGACGTCTTTGGCTTCAAATTATGGTATTAATGCCTTATATAAGGAACTCAAATCTTCAAGTGGGTTTATAATGTCCTTGTTGCTAAAAATTGTGCAAAGCACACGGACGAAGAACAATCTTAGTGTTCTTCTAAGGTTGAGGGGTATTCAGCTCTTCGCAGAATCGATATGCTCTGGTGTTTCATTAGATGAATTTCCAAGCCGGATATACAGACAAGGAGGTATGATTGCTGTTACTACTTAATTTTGTAGATTTTAAGGACATTGTTCTTATATCTTATATTGTCGGTGTTCTGTATCACTGAATGTGTACAGCTACTTTTACTGCCTTTTGGTATGTTCATAATTTGCTGCTATGCTACATGGACTCTTATAAAATATATGAAGTACAAAAGTACGACAGTCGACATTTGGAGTCTGAGACGGATAAGGATATAGGTATGAGATAGGTGTCCGACATGTATTGCTCGACATTCACCAACAAAAATGTTTAGTAATTTGAGTTGGGCATATACATGTGAATAAAATTCTCATATTATACATGAAATGTTCTATATCATCTTATGAACACTCTCTTATCCTATTAAATAACGAAGTACATTAAAAAATATGAACATTTTGCCATGTCCCATTGTTCTTGGACATGCGAATTAGATGATCCAACACTTAGACACATATCGACACCCGACACAAATCTATGTAACTTAGATTTGTTACACTGATTTGTGTTGAACATGCACACTGTCAATGGCAGTCACTATCTTTGTGCTAATGATGAAACCCTATCCAATTTGGGGAAGAATATTATGTATACTAGCATACAAAACCTTGGCTGTATACATCCCCATCATTCCTAGCTTTCATTCCCCACCTGATTCATCATCAATGAGCTTCCTTACTATGACCACCTCCTGTAAGAGGGAAAAGAATATCTAGAAATGGTTTCCTTCTTGGTGAAGAAATTGGCTTTCAAATCCTTTGTCCTCACAATTCAAGTGTAATTGGGGTCAACTTTTCCATTCATGTGAGCCAATCTTCAGGGACCTAGGAGCCTGTTAGTGATCTTGTTGACAGCCCAAGAATTACCCCCACCAATCATAGATTCCAGGCCTCTAGCAAACCTGTTAGACTGGACAACTTTACTAAGGAAGAGACCAAGCGGGAGCTGTTTTGAGCTAAACAAAAGCAATCTTACCACTATTATTTTCATGTAAGCCTCTGTGGTATCATTTCTGGTAGGATTATAGACAAATAATGTGAAGTTTCTATTTCTTTTTGTAGGTTTTTTTTCTGTTTGTGCTTCAATGTACATGGGTGTTACCCCCTTGGGAACCATGTTACCTAGCAGGAACCAAGCTGTATTAAAATTATGTTAGATCAAATAAACAATTTGAATTCTCCTTCACTTTTTTACTTGCCAAAAAAGGAATTCTTCACTTCTTTCAACTAGGTTTTTGTCACCAGAAAATGTCGATGCTGCCTAGGTTCCCCATTATTGGCATGAGGCAGATGTTTTGCTCATAAATACCCTCTTAAACACCACAAGTGTCACCGCTCTCCTCTTGTCTACTCTTTTTCTCATCACACTATAGGTGGTTTGTATTAATTTTAAATTTAATGGAACTTAGGAATCATGACTTAGGTATCATGGGTGTCTTGTACATGTTCTTTGGGTATTTTTTTGGAGATGATTCTTTTACAATTATCTCTTGGTCTAAACCATACCGGAGGACATTAATACTAGCAATTCGTTTTGTAACCTGTTCCACAACATGATGCACTTTTGTTCTAGATGACTAAATTAGCAGTCCGCGTAATATTTTCTTGTTTCTGTTTCTTCTGTTGTTTTATTAATGATAAGTGTATTAAAGCAGTGTAATTGAAGTCTGATAAGATAGAGTTTCATATGAAAGATTTAAGGTCATACAATACCAATTGCTTATCTGGTTTAGGGTTATCCTAAGTGATATTTTTTGGCATTGTAAATTTAGTATATAGCAAATATTGGGGAAATATATACAAACTTAACATTTGGCTACGTTATGTGTCATGTAATATATGATGCATAATAT
This sequence comes from Euryodendron excelsum, assembly GCA_033060915.1. Classification (NCBI taxonomy): domain Eukaryota; kingdom Viridiplantae; phylum Streptophyta; class Magnoliopsida; order Ericales; family Pentaphylacaceae; genus Euryodendron; species Euryodendron excelsum. Next base: position 35,858,944 of record CM065392.1, on the reverse strand, counting down.
GTACCATACATCAATTGTTGGATTATCAGAAAAAGTCATATTATGCATCATTAGTCATGACCTTAAACTTTGGAGTATCAAGGCATATTTGCCATCCTTGGTACAAAAATGATCTGCCCTTCACATAACATAAGTTTAAACATAGGGATCCCGGGTGCTAGAGTCCTTAACTTTGGATTGAGAGAAACTTGGGACTGGACTATACTGGATTTGTTTACCAATGGGTAGGCTGTTGTTGATGTTGCATCTCACTATGATTAGACCTGTACTCTTTGCTTCATGCTGAATTTGATGCTTGATATTTGCTCTTTCCTTTGTCTCCCTTTCTTTATGGGTATGATGAGTTATATTCTTTCTTGTTTCTTTGTGAACGACTGATTGTTGCTTTTACACATTTCCCCCGTATCTTTAAGTTTCCTTAAGAAGGAAAAAAGGTTGAAAGTAGTCTTTGTTTTATTTCTTCTTTTGATGTTGGGTGCCTTGTTGTACCCCTGGGTTGGGGTGGGGTTTGGATTGGTGTTGGGGTGATTGTTCTGTATATCATGTGTAATAAGTGAAGAAAAACAGTATCTTGTTGGGTAAAAGGTTCAGGCAGTGGGTATGAAAGATTCTTTAAGGCGTAGAAACTTTTTGTTTTGGGTCATTTTCATTAAAATGGTAAAACCATTTTCTTTCTTTTAAGCTTTCAGTACCTGGACGGCTATATTCTAGGCATTTCTAACTTGTCTTGGCCCTTATATGTTGAGGGCAGTAGCTTTCTAGCTTTCTTGGATTGCACGGTCAATTAGTTGTTCATTGGCAGCCACTCCCAATAATAAGGAGACTTATTTGCTTGAGGAGTCTTTTCCATCAGGCTGTGCCCTTTGACTTGTTGAAGTCAGGGAATTTCTTAATCTGATTCACACTTGTTCATAGAGCTGCTATGTCAAGTTATCATTTCTGTGAATATGATGGCTTTACTAATTTTGCAACTCAACGCATATTGAACATTTTAATGGCCTGTTTGGGAACAACTTTTTTTTATTAAATAAGTTGCTTTAAAAAAGCATAAAGAATAAGCTGGCTTAAAAAAAGCTTGGCAGGGGTGTTTGGTAATACTCAAAGCTTTTTTTGCTTTTTTATACAAAAATGATCAAATGACCAAGTAAATTAGATTGCATATTCGTGATGTTCTGTAAAGCTAAAAAAAAATTTAACATTTGTTATGGTAATATACTTATTTATTATTAAAATTTTCAAAATTTTCACTACATTAGAATAAGCAAAAAAAGCTTCAAAATTTTTGCTTTTTGCTTTTTGGCTTATTAGCCTAAAAAGGTAAAAAAAATCTAGCTTATTATAAGCTAAAAACGCTTGCTACCAAACACTAAGTGCTTATTTTAAGTAAAAAGCTAAAAAGGCACTCAAAATAAGCTGTTTCCAAGCAGAAATTTCATCACGATGAGTAGAGATCTATTTCTACTACATTCCATGGGTTTGGTTTTTTCCTTCATTCAAACAGATGAATCTGATGAGTGGACAAAAGCTGAATTTAGCTCAGTTAGCTATCACAACCCACTGAAAGCATAGAGTTTTGCAGGTTAAAGCATAGAGACTGGTTCTGGATCGATTTCCAAATTCAGGTCAATTATCTGTAAAGGCTCACCATTGCCAATCTAGAATAAGTTTAGGTGATTCACAAAATTGGCTGTCTCTTTCTTTTCGTTGAATACCACAATTTAGACCCTACCGGAAAATTTTGCTTGGCCTTGCCTTAGTTGAACCCCACGGAATGGTTCTAAGAGCGGTATAGTAACTGCAAACCACATAAGTTTTGTTTCTAGAGCAATCAGTGTAATAGTGCCAGCAGTCAGTCAAACATAGTGCGTATTCATTTGTTTGTGGAAAAGATCAATGAGTCACAACAAGTTCTTTATGGTACTTGGATTATTTAGTGATGTATTTTATATTCCTGGGAGAATTGATTTCCTGACTGATGCTATGTTTTACAGGGAACATGTTATCTATCTTGAAAAATGTTGAAACGGATGTACCATATCCAGACATCCAATTTTGGAGACGAGCTTCCGATCCTGTTCTTTCTCGTGATGCTTTTTCATCATTGATGTGGGTACTTTTTTGTCTTCCATTCCAATTTCTGTCTTGCGAAGAGTCCTTCTTATCGCTTGTGCATATCTTCTATGTTGTCTCCGTAGCTCAGGTTTGTTATACACTCCATTCATTTAAGCCAGCAAAAATGTACATTTTAATGTTCCTATATGGGATTTTCATGTCATAATCATCGTATATTGTGTTGCAGGCTATAATCACATACTGCGGAAAATGTCAATCCAATACAACTGAATTAGGATGTCGCAATGGCCTGATCATTGACATCTCCAAAACTATGGGAGAATATGGAGTTGCTCAGCAGTTTTTTGTTTCCAACAATATTGATCTTTCTTATGATATCAATAATACTATTCGTAGATTGAGCTTTCCTTATTTGCGAAGATGTGCATTGTTGTGGAAATTAATGAACTCTTCCACCTGTGCACCATTTAGTGATGGAGCTCAAATGTTGGATAGGTCATCCCATCCCAGTGATGATATGATGGAATATGCCAATGGCATTATGGTGGAACTCGTTGAAGTTGAAGAGCTGGAGAAGATGTTTAGGATTCCCTCTCTGGATGTTGTTCTTAATGATGAAGTGCTAAGTTCTGTAGTGTTAAAATGGTTCCGTCATTTTAACCAGGAGTTTGAAGTTCGTAATCGCCAATATGTTTTGCACTTAACCCCTGCGATTCCATTTAAGTTGATGCATCTACCGTATCTTTACCAGGATCTATTGGAGAGGTTAACTATAGATACTCTTATATTATTTTGGTGTTCATTTCCTTCTTTATCATTCAAATCATTATTCATTAGAAAAGATGTGCGCTTCATCAGGTATATAAAGCAGCATTGTGCTGATTGTGGAGCTGTTCTGGAAGAGCCAGCATTGTGCCTGCTGTGTGGTAAATTGTGCTGTCCAAACTGGAAGAAATGCTGCAGGTCCATATCTCATCTATACTTGTTAGTGTTCTATTCACACTTTGCTTCATACAAACACATTTTTTGTTGGCTGAGATTGGCAACAAACATTAGGTGGACACCTGTCCCTCCTCATTAGGGAATTGATTAACTACATTGCTAAAGCTTATTTGATTATTCAACAGCTAAAAATTATGACACATAACCACTAGTCGAATGCTTATGAATTTGAAATATTCTGTGTATATTGGTTGTACTGAGATGACTTTTATAACTGAGATGTTATGGATTCTGTGTATATTGGTTGTACTGAGATGACTTTTATAACTGAGATGTTATGGACTTTGTGGTTATATGGTCCTAACATCTTGACACCTATATTTTGAGTAGCAACTTTGACATTCTTATTCTTGCTTCTTAAGGGAAAGCGGGTGCCAAACTCATGCAATGGCCTGTGGTATTGGAACTGGAGTGTTCCTGTTGATTAGGGTAAGTTTCATGTTATGCTACACCTCGGGAGAACTCTTATTTGTTTTTCAATTTTATCGTTCTCTTGGCAGTATTATTTCTCTCTTTATTGGCTGCATTTTTTAGAGATGACTAACTAGTACTATTTGTAGAAAACCACCGTCTTGCTTCAGAGATCTGCACGCCAGGCACCTTGGCCTTCCCCATACTTGGATGCATTTGGTGAAGAGGTAACCAGTGCTGTACCAATAAATTTGTAATGTTTAATCAAAGATCCATTCACTATGCCTCTTCTTCTTTTGTTCTTTTGTTTTAAGTAGCTGTCTTCCCATTTCATCACTTTTTGTTCTTAAAAAAGCACAAATATTGCTGCTCAATGAAGGTTTGTTATTAAACATTAAGATATAGCTTGAAGGGATAAGATTTGTGAATGAATTAAGCTATAATGGCTAACTCAACTAATACATTAAATATTGGAAGCACTAAATTTACGTGGTTGTTTTCGTTAAATAAATTGTAAGTTAAGGGGTGCTATGCAAAAGCATTGGAGAAAAGAAGTAGGGAAAGGCTGAGGGCATGAGTTGAGGTAGTAAGGAAAGACATGATTGACTTACACTCAATTGAGGACATGGCTTTTAATAGAGCCAACCAGACAAAGATGAGTTCGTTTAGCTGACTCCAGGTAATTGGCACAAAGGCTTGTTGAAAAAAGTAGAGATGCAAAGGCATTGGCATAAAGGGCTTCAGATTGATTGGCTGGCACAATTTTTAAAAAGATATGGACAGGAACACTAATTTCGGCAACCCTCATTTCAAAAGACATTCCTTTCAGTCACCAGAATGCGAGTTCTTGCCTTATAGTTTGAAATGTTGGTAGTTGGAACAATCATCTTCATACATTTGAAACTAAAATTATGATCAGAAAAAGGAAAGAAAGAATCATTTTTTATTTGAAGGTATGTTCCTGATATGAAATGTGAGGAAGGAAAGAAAGAATCATTTTTTATTTGAAGGTATATTCCTGATATGAAATGTGAGGATGGATAAGTGGCAATATAAGAAAATATAGAATCAGAACATTGGTTGAGATTTAAGAATGAGAAAAGATGTGGCTCTGAAGGATTGTTAGGATGGGATGTGGCTTTAAAGGGGGAATCAATAGCAGAGGAAGTAATTCTCGTAGCTGATCCTGACTACTGGGACTAAAGCTTTGATTAATTTATGGTGGTATTGACTAGTGATCATATCAAGACCCATACAAGGTTTTCAATCTAATTTTTGGAGTAAATTCAGTTTCCTGTGCAAGGGGAAAAGAAATTAAAATAACATGGACTCATTTGTCAATGGTCTGTTGTGATAAAATGGTTAAACTCAAGGTCTTTTTGATAAAGAATTGTTAAACAACTTAGTAAATTAAAAAAACATGGGAGCAGCCTTCTATTAACTTCCATTTTTATTTTTATCGATCATTGCTACTTTTTTCGTCAATTGATCACCATTGTTGTAGGCGTTTTTGGGTTATTCATTTATTTGAATTTATTTTTATTTTATTTTTTTCACTTCTTTTAAGTCAGAGATTTGTGCTATATATACAGCAATTACATACACAATCATGGACGAACTTGCACGCACATGTATTGCTATGCGTATGTAGAGTGAAACTTTTTGTTCTTGCAGGATTTTGAAATGCATAGGGGTAAGCCATTGTATCTGAACGAGGAACGCTATGCAGCCCTTACTCATATGGTAAGAAAGAGTTTTTTAAAACTTTTTTGCATTTTATTTCCTATAATTGCATAATTATTGGATATTGATTCTGACATCTTGACTATTGGTGTTTCAAATATGACTTGGTTTTAAGAGACCTTTTATGCTCATTTTAGGGCTAGGTGGTTATAGATCATGTTAAAGCTTTAAATTTTAGGGCATGTTCTTTTTAGGTAAGCAGCTTTATTTTTTAGACTCGTCTTAAGGTGAGCTCCTTGGGAATTTTCTAAGTAGGCATGCAGGTGTGTCATTTGATTTCCTACATCTAGTGTTCCTCTAATGTTTTACTTTTGTTGGGCTCGTTAAGTTATTTGTATTTAAATGGAGAAACATTTGCTCATGTAGAACTTGAACAAGTTATTTGTGTTTAAGCATGCTTTACCACCAGGCCAGTCTATAGGCTGGGTTTGGGGGTAAAACTGTAAAAGGTTGCCAAACTGCTACTATGTTTGCCTGCTTATGTTCTCTTTATGTACAGGTTTCATATGACAAAAAAAGTTCTCTTTATTGTGCGCTAAAATATCTGACAAGTGTTAATTATGTTTTACCTGATACTCTCTCTCTCTCTCTCTCTCACACACACACACACACACACACACACACACACACACACACACACACACACAGAGATACGCACATCTTTATAATTAGTCCTTCCATATTAAATTCAGTTCACTCCTTTTCAGCAATTCATGTTGTTGGAATTTCTCCAATGGACTACTCTTTCAAAAGGTTAAATTAAGCTGCAAATTTTTATATGTTGACTTCTGCAAATACACAATCATTCAAAGATACCCCAAGGATAATCTAGGATCCTTAATTGTCAAATTCTTATGAAAGTGATTCAGTTTTCTTCCCAGTTATATTTACTTGAACATCCGTGATCAATCCTTCTGTATGGTAGGTTGCTTCTCATGGTCTTGATCTGAGTTCCAAGGTTCTTCGCCAGACAACTATTGGTGCTTTCTTCATGCTTTAGCATAAAATTGTGTGGAAGACATTCTTGTGAAGGTCAGTGTTTAACTTAGGCTATATTGCTGTCCTTTTTTGTCTTTTTCCTGTGATATAAATCATCCAAAACTCTTTTCACCTCTTTACTGAATCTTTGATTGGATTCCACAGGTAGTGTAGGATTCTAATTCAGATGTACGAGGATAAATGGGTCTCCATGTGCCAATTATGCCAATTGTGCAATTGCCTACTTTGGGGCTTAAACACAAGGGTCTCAATATAGTTCATGGTTCGGTATGGTCCAATGTACAGATCATTCAGGTTAGTTTGGAAATGATTCTTTATGGTAGCACTACCTTTCTTATGTTTCTCCATGTTGAGTCAGTCTGGTAACTTTGGGCCAGGAATTAGGTCTACATCTCTTGCTTTCATACCCCGAGAACCAATGATGTCACTGAGAGAATTGCTGCTTCAATTTATGTTTCCAAGTGCTCCCATAGTTTCTATTCACTGTTGCTTGCTTTGAAAAGAGATTATCTGTGTCAACTAGTCTCATCTTATCCTTATTTTGATGTTTTTCTTATTTCCATTAGTGCTTTTGTATCTCAACCAGTCTTTTTTTTGGGGGGGGGCAGATACTCTGGATTTTCTCTTCATGAGTTGGAAATTTGTTCTGAAAACAGCGGATTTGCAGGAAGCTCCTCGTCATCGTCTTCATATTGTACAGCTTCTCATTATGTACCCAAAAAAAAAAAAAATGGAAAAAAAAAACCCCTGGGTTGCATAGGTGTACTACCATTCTGTGGGGATCCAAAATATGAATTTGTAAATTATTATTTTATCTTCTTTGGGATTTAATCAGCATTGTTTGCTAGTGTTACCCTCCCTAAAGCGTGATTCTCCTAGCATGGGCGCCGGAATTGGCATTGGAATGTAGCAGGAAATTGTTGTCATTTGCCGATTTTGAAAAGAAGTTGGGATGAATTTGGAAGGGAAAAGATGGTTTTGTTGCAATGAAGGAAATTAATGATGTGTTGGGGTTGGAAAATCTAATATAGCAAGCTAGAGTTGGGCATGGGGATTTGAGAAAGCTATGCGGGTAAAATTTTAATTACGGAGAAGTCTTGGCCAATATGGCCAATTTGTGGCCATATGGGAGCATTCTATAAGCAGTGTGTTAGGCCCCCTCCTTCGGCTTTGCAAGAGTTTTGGTGTAAAGTTCTAAATGCAAAAAAGTTCAAAAATATTGGGTACAACCCGAGTTTTTTGCACATATGGCGATTTTACAAAAGGTTTGGCAACTTGGAAATATTTAATAGGCGAACCGTGGTGAGTCAGGCCAAGTTATTGGGGCACTACTGAAATACTGAATTTTACTCCCACTTAAGCAGAATTCTATACTCAAATCTGTCCTTTATCCTCCCACCTTTAACCCAATTGCCAGTAAGCTCACTAATTTAGCTCATTAATTTTGCCGAACCAAGATGCCTATTTATAAATAGGACTGCACAAAAACAAACCATACAATGTACTAAAATTGTATAATCTTCAGAAAAATAAATAAATAATAAAACTGCTTTGATTTCATAGTACCAAATCTCAGAAAAAATCTATGCTTTTACAGCATTTTGTATGATGACTGCTATTTTCGGAACTATCAGCCAAATCAGTGGCTGTTTTTGGTTTGAAATGAAAACACCTCAAACATCCATATGAAAATTCTCTACTAAAGTTTTTTTCTTTTTATCCAATAAAAATTGTTGTATAGCCAACAAATGGAAAGGTTTTCTTTTCAACAAAAATGGATGGAACAATTCAGATATCATATGCAGCAGAGGAAAACTTCTACAAACAAAATAGCAAGAACAGTACTTCACAATTAGTAAAAACGGGGACGGCAAAACAACCGTGGGATGCAAAACAATGGTACGGGTTTAATATGATTTTTTTTAAAAAAAATATGATAACAAAATTTGATATGAAAATGCGAGAACATTAAAAATATAAATTTATTATTATTTGGGTATTATACGAACGTTAATTAAAAAATTGAAACAAAAAATACAATAACATTTATAAGCAATTTCTTCTTATATATGTTAATAGGTAGTATTTTGATCTCACATGTTATTTGTTTAAATAATATTATTAACAAACAACTGAATTAAGTGGTAGATAATAAATTTTATTTTATTATTTATTATTTCAATACTAGATATAAGAATGCGTTAATTTATTAATTTTAATTTAATAGTTGGAGTATTAATAAAAAATTATAGAAAAGTAAGTTTAATAATTTAAATATTCCAAGTACTATTATAATTATATATTAAGTATATAATTAATAATATGCCACAGTTATATTAAATCATATCTAATTTTTAATTAAATTTTTAAACAAAATATAATACGTAAAATATTTAATACGTGTACTATATAATTTAATTCAAATAAACAAGTATTTTTAATTAAGTTTCAGATATGAACGGGACACGAAAGTTTTTTTTTTTTCATTTATACATACGTACAAGTATTATACCTTTCAGATAAAGGGATCAAATAAGAAAAGAGGATACTGTCCGCTAATTAGTACTTTGGCATCTCCATAACTTGGAACCAGTAGTAGCATACACAATTACACAATTTAACAGACAGGCAGTGGCCACTGAAGAAGAAACTTCATAAGAAACTTACTATACATTAACTACCCAGAGTAAAATCATAATACTGAAAGAGAGACTATCTTATCCATGAAGCCTCCAATTTCTCTTAAAAATCAGCTACCAACAAAAAATAATATTATTAACATGAAGTAAAACCTCCCATGCATGTCAAATATACAATTCATTTCGGCAATAAAATTAGCACTCCAATTCTGATCGTGAACTCGGTGAGAAGACATTGAAAGGAATGAAGGTAAATGGAAAAAAAAAATGGAAAAAAGAACTATACTTTCAATCAAGATGTTTTCTCAAGCCCTTCTTCTCCTTTAAGGGGGGTTTCTATACAAACCGCCCATAATGGCTTGGATATTACTTTCACAAGTCAATGGGAGTCGTCGTTCCTTATTCTTGGCATACACAGTTGACAAGGAACCAACAGCCACTGAAATTTTGTGCACGATGGTATTGATGACAAGAAGTCGCCCTATCACTAACAAGCGGTGTACGTGTGTCTGCAGAATTCCCGGATGATTTTCACCATGAGATGGGTTCATCATGACTTGTGGATTTTGAAGTCTCTATTAGGACACAAGCTGCAGCTCCATAAAACTTAGCCAACTTCAGAAGCATCTCTAACGTTCATCCTAAATCAACATAATAAATGTACCAAGTAAATAATCAATTTAAACAAGGGAGATATCTGACTCATCAAAATATATGTATATATATATGCATGTCCTCTGCCCTCTATTAACTCAACTGAGAAAAATAAATATCCTGCCGCAAAAAATAATAATCAAACCAAAGCCCATAAGAAAATTGTAAGAGTTGATACAATTAAAAGAAAAAAACAACTAAAATATTTATTCTTCTCAATTTCTACACCAAGCCATTTTTAAAGCCGTTATAAACTATAAGACCCGATTTTTTATTCACTAAAGTGTTAGCTTCTGGTCTTTTGTTCCAAATTTCTTGAATTTCTCCAGGCCACTGATGGATATGCCAATTGTCAAAATAATGTCTGAAACCAAGAGCTCTCAACTCTAGAACTTACAAAAAAAAACTTTTTTTGTATAACTATTCTTTCTTTGTGACTTCCTTCAATTTTGCTATGTGGAGGTGTACTTGCCCATCTTCTTTCTTCATTAATTTATCTGTTTTGTACAACACGAAAGGACGGAGAGAGAGAGAGAGAGGGTGGGAGGTGGTGGGGCTCAATTTTCTTCACTCGCCTATGCCTTCCTCCTTATTTGGTCAGCTAGAGTAACAAGAACTCACTTGGTTTTACAAATCATTTTTCAATTTTCTAAGAAATATAGACAAAAGCTAAAACGTTTCATCAACCATAATCTTAACATGATTTAGAATTTTCAAGAACCTGTTGGTCCTTAGCCAGACCAGAATGGATCAATGGCAAAGTTAAACCACTAATCTAGTCACCTGTTATAGGTAACTCACACATGAAATCATCTGTTATAGGTAACTCACACACGAAGATGTCAACCATTTATGTGCACATGAAAATTTCACGCCGATTCTTTCTTATTAACCATGAGTTCTGTTGTGGGATCTTATATAAAGGATCCAAATTAAGGATATGCCTTATTCAATAATTCGTGCATAAGGGTAAGGAACTTTGGATGAACTAATGCGAATGGGTATAAGCCTCACTGCTCGGAAACACCCAGAAGAAATATATTGATGTCCACTGAACCAAAACATGATTCCAGTAGAATCATGCTCCATATCTCAAGTTTGTATTTTGTCCTAAGAGAGAGAGATTAGGTTCTTCTTGGCCCGATCTTTCTTTCAGAACAACCGGGAGTTACTCATGGTTCAATTCATCCAGGTTCTTGATCAACAGAATCCCAAAAGTACTAATCACTTCTATTGTGCACTCAACTAGGCATTTTCACAAACTGCTCATACTCCAATTTGGAAAGTGACTATTTCATATTAAAATCTGAACAATCTCAGTAGAACCAACATTTGGCCACCTTGGCAAATGAGCAAGCTAACACAATTTACAGGTAGTTGGATATATTCAGGCAGGCAGCCCAAGAGTTTGTAAAACAAAATACCAAACCAAAATCTAGGAAGAATTGTATTGACATCCAAGCCAAGCTATTCTCTGTTGGAAGTTTATTTTTCAAGGGTAATCTGTAAAGAGCCAATTCAGCTATATAAATCAATAAAGTACACTAAACTAGAGAATGCTAATCAACTCTGAGATTTTTTTCGGTATCATAAGATCTATAATATTTAGCCAGCAGTAGTTGCTCAAGATTTATAACAGGAATGTAACATGCATAGATGATAACAGAACCTTAATGTAGTGAGCCCAATATTAATATATAGTACAGACGTAAAATAGAATCTTAATGTAGATAGGGGAGCACTTGTAAATTTCTAGTTTGTGCTAAACCATAAAGAAGTGGTAAAAATATATAAGCTTCTAGGACCTATATGTAGCAACAAAAAGGTATGGTTTTGGTGCAGCAATTGAACTACGATGGAACTATGACGGAATTGCATCACACAATCCCAAAGAAATCTCAAATGCTCCCGAAAATTCTCTAAAATAGTCTCTCCCTCCCTCCCTCCCTCCCTCCCTCCCTCCCTGTCTTATAAAAAGAAATACATTGGTATTTTCAGTTTCTAAACACGAAACCGGACTTTTTGAAAATTGAATTTGACTTCTAAAGAATGTATCTAAACCCAAATAAGACCCATGAATAAAAGCCAATTACAAGACTTAACCCATAGCGTGACCCATGGATAATCCATGCAGTCCATTCCCAGAAAATCCAAAATTACAAAAATACCCCTAACCTAAGGAACAATAATTCATCTAGGAAAAAAAACCAGATTAATATCTAACTTAATTAACATAAAATAGAATCCTAACATGACTAAAGATCTAATTACACATGGTTACAGTTGGTCCTAAATGAGTTCGGCTTGAAACTAACTAATTTCCAACTTTGCCCTTTTTTTATTTTACTTTTCTTGATCTTCTTAGGGACATCACTTAAAATGAGAGCAATAAGTTAACACAAAAAATAGTTGAGTCCCCTATTTTTAAAGTAATAAAATAATGGAGTTAACACATAAAATTGATGGGAATGATTTTTTTATCTTATGGGTGTGCTATAGGTGCTATAGAAATTCTCCACAAGCACCATCAATAATTTTTTATCTTATGGATGCTATAGGTGCTATGGAAATTCTCTTTGAACAAATCCTGCTAACATTGAATTAAGTGAACTTGAACTTATGTCCATGTGTTTTTATGCACATGTATTTAGGAACAGACAGGACTAATAATATAAATCAAGACAGCTCATTCACGCCCAAATGTTACAATGTTGATGCTTCATTTAACTCGGCAATTAAATTTTAGGATATCATCAAATGGTAATTAAGCTTAGCAATATATTTGGTAATTTTGGTAGGACAAAGCAGACGATAATTTGCCAGTAGGGATAGCTTAGTTTTCATGCAATTAATATTGAATAGAAATCAAAGTAAGGAGATCAGCGAAACTTATAAAGCACAAGCTACTCCCACCAGAAAAGCTGCAAGTCAAGAGTGCACTTACAGTATATGTTCTAGGTTACACCCATCTTTGATGCACGGGAACAATCTTCAGTTAAAGTAGGATTGCCTTCCACAATTGAATCCACAGATTTGTTATTACCATCTTGGTGCTCTTTGTCAAATGCGAACTCAAGTTGCTTTTCCACGGACTTGAAAACGGCTGTTCGTTTGGATCTTAACCGATAAGGAGGAGATGCATTAAAGGCCTTACCATTACATAGCCCAGTGGTGCCATTACCAACACTAGCAGGACTTTCATACAAACTTTCGTCTCGCAGCCGTGGATTCTCCGTATTATTAGTTTGCTCTCGCTCATCAGAAGTACAGGACCTTTCTTGGATTGCTTGCCCATTAGCCTTCCCTATTTTCTTCAATGGTAGAGGTGTTTGAGCTTCTGCCTTTCTTCTCCGTACTATGGAAGGAGTACTGTGAAAACTCTTGGCAGCAATTTTCAATATTGATTCTGGACTCTGCCTACAGAAACTGCCACCCTTCGTGCAGGGTGGAGTGAAGAAGCTAACAGGTGATGTAATTGGACTAGAGATAGATGCTTGCTGCATCCAAGACATGTTCAAAATATCTGAATCTGACGGTACACAACTTTCTAATTGTGGTGGCTCATAGTACAAGGAACCATACATTGGAATTTCAAATTTCAGTGATGTTCCTGTTGCTCCGTCATGATCAATGTCACCATTCGTTCTACATCTCTTAAACTTCTGCTCTATAGTTGTATAACTACTCCTATGATTTAAATCTGATGACTGTGGATTGCATTTTACAACTTCCAAATCAACACATTCATTTGCAGGAGCACTTGAGGAAGCAACCATATCTTGAACTGGGGTTGAGGACTCTAGATCTTTGCTATCATCTTCTATTTTACAAAGGTCTGTATTTCCTGATGAAGTCTGGGCAGTTGACTCCAATCCTTTATTTGAACATACAAGCAGTTTTCCAGTTGAAGCAGTTCTACTTGTGTCTTTCACACCATTAGGGATACCATTTTTTGCAACCGGTGGAAGGTTTCCAGTAGCCAAGTAGAAATCTAATTTCTTCTTTAAGGAACTATTCCAATGATTCTTGATTGCATTATCAGTCCTGTATAAATAAAATTGACATGAGAAAGGGTTGGCACAAGTTAATGTGTCTTTCATGGCACACGACGAAATCCAGTGCACCCATACTTCTTTGGTCGAAGTTAAGCAAGCCATAGTAGTAAAATAGGTTGCTCGCAAACTTTATTATCATTATAAGATTAGAACAAGTCTCTACTGTATCAAGGATTAGAACCCTATGCTTGATAAGTAACACGGTATACCTAAAGTCACTTATCCAAAGCAGGATTTGACACCTGATTAAAAACCTTTGAATCTCAAGCTATGTAGCACGAAAAGAGACATGATATGGACATTGAAGAGGCATATGTATCAGGAACGCAGACATGCTATGGACACCCAAAAGGCAAATCCCCCCTTCCCGGACCCACCGAAAAAAAAAATAACCAAAGAAAAAGGAAATATATATAGTAGAACATCAACATGAAATGGATGCGTCAGTATGTTAATATTGATGAATACATGCCTATATTGAAAAATACAATTTCGATTGATTTATTCAATCTATAAAAATATTCTCTCTCAGAAGATGAAGGTCGAAAAATGTCATACATAATATTTCAATGTATTAATACCGCTACCGCATTATAGTAAATCAACTTTTACACCTATATTCTTTAAGTTTCTGTTACATGATTGACTTGTTTTTTCCCCGTAAACACTGAATTCTCCTTCAACTTTTTGAAAAGCGTGAGCAGCACATTCTAGAAGTGTCAGATGAGTGCCATGCTCAACAGAGAAATGTATCCTTCTAATAAGCATCCATGCTGCATTCATCTCCAGCTTTAGATGCAAGCAAATACTAAATATAGCTAGTTGGCTTCTTTCACAGCAATTGAATAAAATACATCTTATTCATAAAACCAACTTTTAAGAGATGACTGTAGACATTACTTTGTTATCCTTCTAATAAAAACCAATGATTGATGCAATGGGAAAAGCTCGGGCTGCCAAATGTGAGGAAGCAGTTATGGGTCTGAAGGCAATAACTTCATCCAAACAATGTGAAAAGGTCCGGTCTATACCCGTCCAACCCTCCCAACACCCTTGAGCAGTGGAATCCCGCACTCTGAATGACCTTTTGTTATCCTTCCCATCCTCCAAGTTGTCTATCACGTCTTCAATTTCATTCTGAGCACCATGTTCTAAATGATTTTTATTGTCTTCTAAAGCAACTGAAACAAAATAAAATGGTTTCGTTTCGATGGAATAATCAAAGCCACGTCTTCTTTATAATTGAAGGAGATTATTAATGCAATATTCCACGTATCAGAATAAGATCAATTAGATTGGTCCGATGATAAAAAATGATAACAATTCACCTCCATTATACAGCCAAATGCCTACTTCATTCATCACAGCATATGAATATTATGTTACTCCACATATGCACAAACTAAATTAGATTGGTAGGTATTGTGACAATAGAAACAAATGCAACTACAGAGATACTAAATCGTATCAGAATTCCATGTCATAGCTTTGGAAAGATATTTCACATGCAACCTCATACGTGGTATATTAACTGAAACAAAATGGTATGAAGTACTTGGTTGCAAGAAACAAGTGCATATAAGATCAAGGTGGAGTAAGTTCACCAACATTTATGACCAATGAAGGTAAGCCAAACACACAAAAAACTTCCAAAATTTGAGTTGTTTTTTTCTTCCCACTGTCCAAATAAATATGGTCTTTAGCACTGACATTAAAAAAGTTATTGAACCATTTTCCCCCCCTTTTTGCATGTCATCTCCTAAGAAATAGAAGCTAGCTAACTGAAAGCCAAACAGCATGCATCTCCAAGGTATTGAGACCGTGATTTGTTTATGGTCTACTAAATCTTTTTTGGGTAAGTGAGATGGTCTATTAAATTAGCACCTTCAGTTCCTTTCAAACACAATATATTGGACATGATTAGATACCTTCCAGGTAGAACCTTAGCTATTTCAGCCCATTTGTTCCCATGCATCCGGTGGGCATTCATGAGGGCTAATTCCTCCTCCAATGTCCAAGCATCCTTTTTTATATCTGGATTAAGATGATTGTGCCACCTGAAAAAATATTCAAGTATCACAATCAAAAGTCAATAAACAAAACCATATCTAGGATTTTGAACCCTAGGACGTCAGAGCGGATGACGGCCAAAAATAAACAAATGTATACATTTATAACAACATTCCCGCGAAGGTTAGGGAAAGTTATATGCAATATAACTGCAAAATACATGAAGGAAGCAAGTAAATATTGGAAAGATGCCTGCTGTCAGTGGATGATGAAAGCAAACAAAAGTTTTTAATAAAGCAAATAAAGAGAAATATTATAAATTCTTTTTTTCAAAGCACAAGTTAGAAAAAAAAAAACTCAAATATACAGATAACTGAATTTAGTGTAGAAAGCATCAAGACAGCAGTTCAATGTTGAAGAGTTCTGCCACAAAAGCAAATTACATATAACTGCAATATATTGGATGCTAAAACAAAACTTCTCATATTTTAACCCAAAAGAAATTATGAGTTTCGGCTCATAATATTACCTCTCACGGCATTGTTTCCCTATACGACCCGGTAAAGACTTTGCTATGACAGACCACTTTGTAGGCCCATATCTTGATACTAGCTCAATGATGTTATCATCCTCCTATGAAGGAAAGGAGTAACAGAAATTTAATGCTTGAACAAAATGAATTCTCAAATAAACATTACAAACACCATCTGCAAAAGCAGTGGAAAAGCAGATGTTGAGAGAAGGAAGTTAGGTGCTGACCTCCTGCGTCCAAGGCCCCTTAACAAGTTCAGGATTGAGAACCTTCTGCCATCGATGGAGACATTGCACTTCTGATCTATCAGGAAAGAATTCAGCTGCATAGAAATCAATATCCAACATAAGCCACCTTCCAGTTCAATCACGTATTCAAATGAAATATTGGCTCCACAAAAACTAAATGTCAGAGAGTTACAACAAAGTATGCATCTTTGTACGTATTGCTAATTCTCTTTAATACTTCAAACCTGTGTTACCATAATACTCTACTACCCTAACGAGTTAGGTTTTTGGAACAACGTTTCGAAACATGGTACTCTAGTGTTCCAAAACGTTGAAATTAGCGATCCAAATCGATTCCAAAATTTTTTTCTATTTATATTTTCAAAAGTCACAAAATGGAGGGAAAAAAATCAATTATAATGAACAAAAATATAGGAAGAATAGAATTTTGGCATAACAAGATGCAAAACAAAAATGGACCATAATACTCCTAGAATGTGTTCTTAGATAATTAATTTAAAAAAATATAAATTATTTTTTATTAAATGTATTATCATTAAAGAAAATTCTTCTACAAGTATCTTAATTTTAATAGCATACTTTATAAAATTATACCCCTAGCGTACCATATTTTAGAACATGTGATGTACCACGTTCCCGTTCATGTACCGGAACGATCCAGGTTTCAGATAACATAGCTTCAAACACTGAAATTGTTTGGATAGCAAAATGAATGTAGTTAATATAAAAGTTGTACAAGGACCACAGGTGATCTTAGACAATACAAAGAAGAATCCTACCCTCTACATTGACAGGGCCTTCAACACCGCACCAGCACTATGTGGACAATTTATTTCTCTAGACCAATTCAAATGATGATGCATCTTTTTAATCGGGATTAGTGCTCACAGAGGTAGCCACTAACTTGCTGAAGTTAAGGGCAACAAGATGTTGTATATATTTTGGTGTTTTGTTCTCTCAATCACCCTCTATTAGAGAGTATTGGCTCTTTTTAAATGAAGTCCATCATGACAACTTCTACCTCAATTTTAAATGATGTTATAGTTAGTTTGTTCACCAAATAATTATGTTAAGAGTTGCTATAACATTATACTACTGTTCGGTTGCATCTGCGTGGTATCAATAATTTTGTCCACATCTATTTCTGTGTATAGAGTATTTGTTTGTGAAACTCTTCTGCAAGCTTGACGCAGAACGAAACCGTGAAAGAGAGTTATAACAAATGTCAATAACCTCAAAATAACTTGGTACACCAAGAACAAGAGTAAACACTCCAATATCTAAAGTATAGATTAATCTAAAGTTGTCCATTACAGTGGAAGAGAGCCTCTATATATAGGTTGAAAGAGGAGTGGTGAACAAATAATCCACTAAAGTGGTGACCAAGTAATACTAGAGTGGTGAACAAATAATCCACTAGAACACATAAGAAAATTAACTAACTAGGAAACTATAGACTTAGAAAACTATTCAATTACCAAGTTGTTTCATAAGAAACTATAGAACTAGGATACGCAGCTCAGCGTACCAGCATCCTGTCAAGCTATTCTATGAATTTCTCTGCAACTTGTTCTACATTAGTCCCCTCAACTTGAAAAGAACTCGACCTCGAGTGATATTCAGGATAAAGTGGTTCTTCGGCATGGTGCATGTATAGGTCAAGTACATTGAAGGTTCTAAACATTCTCATGTCCTCTAGAAGATCAACCACATAAGCATTGTCATTCAGCTTCTTTAAAATCTGACAAGGATCACACTTCTTTTGCTTCATTTTGTTATAGCTGCTTACTGAAAACCTTTCCTTGCACAAGAACACCATCACAGACTCTCCCTTTTTGAAAATTTTGATGCGGCAGTGTTTATCAGTAGTAGCTTTGTTCTTTGCATTAGTCTCCTCTTAACTTTCGCTTGACCTCTGCTTGAATGATTTGACTCTACTCAGCCATGTGCTCTGCAGTAAAATTCACTCTTGAACCTGTAAGTAAACGAAACGGCATACTTGCATGGTGTGATGTAGACTACTGTAAATGGTGACTTGTTCGTTACACTATGCATGACATTGTTGTAGGCAAATTCAGCTTGAGGTAGTGTATAATCCCATTGCTTTTGACGGCCGCCACAAATGCTGCGAATCAAGTTGCCCAAAGTTCGATTTATGATTTTTGTCTAACCATCTGCTTGAGGGTGAGCAGTGAAACTCAGGTTCAGTGACATGTCGAACATTCGCCACAAGGTGATCCAGAAATGGCTGAAAATTTTACTATCTCTATCGGAAGTAATAGACTGGGAAACTCTATGTAGTCTAACCACCTCTTAGAAGAACAAACGTACAATGTGAGTAGCATCTGAAATCTTCCGACAGGAAATGAAGTGTCTGGGGTAATCCTAGCACAAAGTCTATAGACAAATCCTCCCAAATAGCATTAGGTACAGATAAAAGAGTGTAAAGACTAGTGTTTTGGAACCGACCTTTGGAGATTTAACATCTGTAACACTTGTACACAAAGTTGCTCACGTCCCTCTTCAATTGTGGCCAATAGTATCGCTCTTCAAGACTAGCTATTGTCTTATCTCGGCCCAGTTGTCCCCCCAAGCCTCCTCCATGCAAGTCACGAATGAGCTTCTCTCATAGAAATGTTCGTGAAACACATAAGCAGTTACTCTGAAAGAGATAATCATCGTTGATGTAGAAATCGCCTACTGTCTAAGACTCTTTGCACTTGACCCAAGCATCCTTTAGGTCTTCATCATCCTTATAAAGTTGTTTTAGGCACTCGAACCCGACTATCTCAAGGGTCAAAGTGACTAAAATGCAAACTCTTCTGCTAAGAGCATTAGCTACTTTGTTTAAAACTCTAGACTTGTGTTGTATCACAAAATGAAACTTTTGTAAGAAGGTTGACCATCTGATATGCACATCTTGTTCAGATATTTCTGGTTGTTGATGAACTTCAAGGCCTGATGATCTGTGTATAATAGAAACTCCTTTTGTATCAAATAATGCTCCCAATGCTTCAATGCGCGAATCACTGAATAAAATTCTTCGTCATAAGTACTCCACTTTTGACAAACATCATTTAACTTTTCGCTGAAAAATGCCACTGGACACCCTTGTTGCTATTATACAACTCCAACCCCAATTCCACTTGCATCACAATCTACTTAAAAAATTTTCTCAAAATTTGGTAAGGATAAGACAAAAATTTTACACAATTTCTCTTTGATCAATGCGAAGCTACTCTTTGCTGCCTCACCCCATAGGAATTTGCCTTCTTTTAAGCACTCCGTGATTGGCGCCATAACGAAACTGAAATTGCCAACAAACTTGCGATAGAATGTAGCAAGGCCATGAAAACTTCGAACTTTACTTACTGTCTTCAGTGTTGGCCACTTGCGAATTGCACGCATCTTGTCATCGTCCACATAGATTCCTTCTGAACCAACCACGTACTTCAAAAATAATAATTTGTCTGTCATGAAACTGCACTTCTTGAGGTTGATGTACAACTTGGTCTCCTTCAAGATAGTCAACACTTGTCATAGGTGATTCACATGCTTTGACTTTGACTTGCTATAAATAAAGATGTCGTCAAAATAAACGATAACAAACTTACCTACAAAGGGCTGCAAAGTCTGATTCATCACGCGCATAAAAGTGCTTGGCGCATTAAACAATCCAAAAGGCATCACGAACCACTCAAACAATTCATCCTTTGTCTTGAAAGCAATTTTTTACTCATCTCCAGGCCGTATCTGAATCTGAGGATAACCATTACGAAGATCAATTCTTGAGAATAATGTAGCTCCCTCCAACATGTCCAGCATATCATCCAAACGGGGGATAGGAAATCTATAATGGACGGTGATCTTGTTAATTGCACGACTGTTAACACACATATGCTAACTCCCATCCTTCTTTGGCGTGAGCAAGGCTAGCACCGCACATGAACTCGTGCTTTCCCGAATGCACTCCTTGCGTAGTAACTCCTCGACCTTCTTTCGCAAGATCTCATGTTCCTTAGGACACATACGATAATATGAAATATTCGGCAGGCTCGCTCCTGGCACCAAGTCAATATGGTGCTGAATGTCTCGCATTGGGAGCAACACATCAGGCAAATCCTTTGGAATGATATCCTTAAACTCTTCCAACAATAGTTGTAGAGTTGCAAGTTTCTTTACAGCGGGTTTAGAATCTTCTACCACAAGTGCCTCCACTACCATAGCATAAAGCTCTTGTGCCTTGTTAATATCGGTGACAAATTCTGTGGTTGATCTTATTAAAGTAAGAAAAGACTGCCCCTCCACTTTAGAAAGGCTATAAGAGACTAGGTCGGGTTTTCTTAGGGTCATAGCAATATTGTGATCTTCCTATGTAAAGAGATAAATATTATCTCTACCTTTGAAGGTTCTGTCTATGTCAAATTGTCACGGCCTTCCAAGCAATATATGGCTGGCATCCATATCAACAACATCGCAAACAACTTCGTCCTTGTAGTGCTTTCCAATGGTGATGGGAACCCGACATATCTTTGTTGGTAATCTCAAGTGAACACTAACCTCTTGGACACAAAAATTTTCACAGCTGTCACTGTCCATGATCGAGTCACATACCTTCTGGTTAATGATACAACGAAATCGAAAGATGTTATTGCGTTGACTTGACTTAGGTTGCTTTGGCGCATAGAGAACACGATGCACGACACAATTGATTCTTTCTCCTTTTTTTACAAATTCTGCCCCATCATATGGATCATCCTCTTCGAATCCAACTTTTCCATCATTCTCCATGAGGTTGACTGGCCTACGCTTTGGGTATGTATTAGAGCGATATCCAAGCTTGCCGCATCTGTAGCAGTTGCCGATTACTGGTCAGGCATACGGATTAGCATTAGGTCGAGACATAGCTTGTGCACCCGTAGTTGTGTGTTATTGTTGTTGATGATAAGGGTATTTAGTTTTAATGGTGGTGTTGTGGTTTGTACTCCTTGTCCTTTCTCTGCTGATGAGTAAGCAGAGGACTCTGCATGATTCTGGTGAAAAAAATTTCCTCCAATCCTCCTCTCCAATAGTTCTGCCTTTAACGCCATGTTATGAGCTTCATCAACAGTCCATAGGACCTGTAACCCAATTTTCTCTCAGATGGATGGTTTCAAGCCATTGAGATATCGTGCCACGCGTTGACCATTTGTCTCTGCAAGATTATTCCTATCCGACAAACGAGTGAATTTAGTGGTGTAATCGAAAACAGAACGATTACCTTATACACAACTCTGATATAGCTGGAATAGGTATTGTTCGTAGTCAGGTGGCAGAAATCTCTCCATCATCAGTTGTCGCATGCGCCTCCACATTCGTACTAGAGGTCGTTCTTGCCTCTGTCGGTTTCTTTGCAATTGATCCCACCATACCGATGCACTGCCTTTGAGTTTGAAGGCGACCAAACGAACCATCTTCTCCTCCGGGAGCTCCATCATGGTTAAGAACCGATCAACTTTTGATAACCAATAAAAGAAATCCTTTATATGAAGGTTTCCATTGAAAGTGACAATGTTCGCCTTCATACGGTAGTCCTCGTACTCTCGATTTTCTTGAGCCGGCCTTTGAGCCTTATTGCTTCTTGTCTTCCTCGTCATAAGCCAAATCGTCTCCATGTACCAGACATTGTTGTTGATGAAGCCTTTCAGGAATACGAACAGGTATGTCAACAGGTTGGCCTCCAACTCCATGCCTGTCTAGCAATGGATTTTTGTTGGCGTTGAGCTTGAGTCTTAGCAATACTTCACGAATCTCTGTGAGTTGTTACTGTTATGCCTCAATCACAGTCCACACAGCTTCAATCCCACAACCATTGCCGATAGGATTGATGGTTTCGCCTCCACTAGTTGCCATCAAGTCAGGCGAATCTAGGCTCAGGTACCAATTGATGTAGAACAAAACCGTGAAAGAGTGTTATGACAAACGTCAATAATCCAAAAATAACTTGACGAATCAAGAACAAGAGTAAACACTCCAATATCTAAAGTATGGATTAATCCAAAGTTGTCCATCACTGTAAAAGAGAGCCTCTATATATAGGTTGAAAGAGAAGTGGTGAACAAGTAATCCACTAGAGTGGTGACCAAGTAATACTAGAATAGTGAACAAATAATCCACTAGAACACATAAGAAAATTAGCTAACTAGGAAACTATAAACTTAGGAAACTATTCCACCACTAAGCCGTTCTATAGTCCATAGGAAACCATAGAACTAGGGTACGCAACTTAGCGTACCCACGCCGTGTCAAGCTATTCTATGAACTTCTCTGTAGCTTGTTCTACATCAAAGCTTTATTTCAGGTCCTACTAAACAACATCAACTACATGACAGATGGTAGTCGCACGCAACAGTTGAGCCCCCAGACACTAAAGAGAGTTGGAAAGAAGAAAACTAAAGAAGGGCACCTCACATACAATTAGGTTAATTGCACGGAGTCAGTTTCTTCATTTGTTAACAACAATTATATAGTATAGAAAAAATGTCAAGACTCTATAGGGACAAGACTTACTTTGATATAAAAGCACTTTATCTCGGTTGCCTACTTACTTTTTCAGTTTTCTCTCTTTTTCACCATTCAAATATCTATTGCTAGGAGACTTGAGAAGCTGTAAAGAGATCTCTTGTGGGGTAAGATAGGAGAGGAGTTCAAGTACCATCTAGTAGATTGGGACTTAGTTTGCAGGCAGGAGGGTGAAGTTCTAGACATATAGATAGCAAGAGATAGCAAACTGGATGAGGCATTTCCACACTTTTTTTTTTTTGTTAGCAGTGGACCAGGAA
The DNA here is from genome assembly GCA_033060915.1 of Euryodendron excelsum. Taxonomy (NCBI): domain Eukaryota; kingdom Viridiplantae; phylum Streptophyta; class Magnoliopsida; order Ericales; family Pentaphylacaceae; genus Euryodendron; species Euryodendron excelsum. The sequence continues at coordinate 35,835,757 of CM065392.1, read as the reverse complement.
GCTTTAGTTGCATATTATGTTCGATGTGCGAATGGGCATATAACTTGGGCATTTCCGTGAGGGAGGAATCTGCAAGACTGGGAGGTGGGGAGTCATTCTATCTTAATAGAGATATTGTGAATTCGAAGAAATGAAGCACAGAGTGTCGACTACTCATTCATCATTTAGACAGATGTGGGCCTCTCTCCATGTTGTCCGGGTTCATTGTTCAATCAAACATTTGTCCAGGGGATAAGAACAGGGCCTACACTTGCTTGAGTATGAGGAGCTCCATAGACTACTCTAGTGTATTGTTGGAGTGGGACATTTTCACACTTATTTTTTTTTGTTAGCAGTGGACCAGAAAGCTTCAGTTGCAGATTATGTTCGATGCGCGAATGGGCATATAACTTGGGCATTTCCGTGAAGGAGGAATCTGCAAGACTTGGAGGTGGGGGGTCATTCTATCTTGATAGAGATATTGCGAATTCGAAGAAATGAAGCACAGAGTGCCGACTACTCGTTCATCATTCAGACAAACGCGGGCCTCTCTCCATGTTGTCCGGGTTCATTGTTCAATCAACCATTTGTCCAGTGGAAAGAACAGGGCCTCCACTTGCTTGAGTATGAGGAGCTCTATAGACTGCTCTAGTGTATTGTTGGAGTGGGCCACAATGATTTGCTGTGGATAGCAACTAGAGAAGGTATATTCACTTATTTAGTGTGAAGTCCTTTTTTAGGTTGCTTGTGGAGCACAAAGATGGTAACAAACTATTGAGCAGGATCTAGTCTTGTGGAGTGCCCCAGAAAGTAGCATTCCTTGTGTGGTGTGCTGCTAAGGAGAGGATTTTGACTATTGATAATCTCATCAGGAGGTGTCGTAGCTATGTCAATTGGTGCTACTTACGCAAGAATGATGGCGAGTTGGTTCCTTATATCCTTCGTCACTTTTTGGGCTTCTTGCATAGCTTCCTTTTGTTGATGGCACGCATCCAGGGGATCTCTTTTGATCATAAGTTAATTTACTTATAAAAAATTAATCTTCTTGTTACTTAAACTAATCTATGTTCTTGTTATTCCCAGATCTCTATTTATTGCTTTTATCAAGTTCTCCACAACTTAATAATTCTTCAATTAGCGAAACACAACCAGACGTATTCATGCTCCCTGTATGCACAAACAACTTATTTCCAACATTCTGAAAATTGTTCTCAAAGCTCCCTCCATCCCTGGACCTACAGCGAAGTATAAATCATACTTGGTCATTGAATTTAGCAGCCACAATATTTTACAAAGTCAAGGATGACCTGACTGGAGCTTAGTCATAACCTTAATTCTCTCCTCCTCAAAAGGTCTTCACATGTCATCTGACCATTCTCTCTCGACTAAGGAAAGTTGACAGATATGATTTTCAATCTTTTTCGAGAGATAGTAGGGATAAAATCAAATTACTTCATTGATTACTCAATAATGGCATACCTTCTGGAAAGTAAAGCAACTTTTGGAGATTCATTGTAAATTAAACATGAATTATTGAAAACAACAAAAAATTTTAATGGCATTGGGTATAGGACCTGTTTAACAGGTAATTTATTTTATCAGCTGAATTATGCAAAGTGACAGGAAGGTCCATCAAGACTTGCATGTGAACACACAAAAAAAAAAAATGTAAAATTGCAACCTCAGTCAAGGTACATGATATATTTATAGCTAGCCACATTGTAACTCCAATAGTTAATAAATAGATACTAGAGAAACCAGAGGGAAGAGAGGAACCTATTTTCTTCCAACATTTCCCCTTAAAAACTGCAACAGCTCTTTTCAATGTATCATCCTATGGCAAAATGAACAGGTTGTTAGGAAATCAACACTGTAATCCACAAAATAGTAATAAAAACAGAAGTGGCATCAAGCAGAGAGAACAATGATCAAAGGAAAGCACTAGCACAAGTGAGCTACGACCATGAGAAAGTGTGGTGGTTCTGAAGTTAGCTGGATGCACAGATACATTAGTGGTAAGTAGAATCATAAGTTTCATACAAAATGAAAATCATTTCAAATTTTCCAATAGTGTAATCAAATAATTCGAGTGAACTTATCAGACCCTTTGATAATCTAACAAATGAATTCAACATAAATATAAACTTCCAGCTGGCATGTAATACAACTGTATTCATGTGTCAGAGAAACTGCTTACCTCCTCTGGAGTCCATCCCCCCTTGGCTCGCCTAATAGGGCCTGAGCTCCTCCTACAAAGTCAGATTCACATTACTTAAGGCTCAATGCTATACGAAACATTAAAAAACGGCATAAGCAATTATTTCTAACATAGATAAATTTTCCAATCCAGGAGGTATTGATTTCATGCAAAAAACAATTTAAGGCTTTTATGGAAAAGTGAAAAGAAAAGCACATTATTTCAGGATGTCCAAAAAAGGTTAATATTTTGTCTTCTGCCATCCAAACAGATGAGGTGTTGAATGAATTACATTAAACATGAGTGGAAAACCAAAGTTTGCATGTTTCTTTTGAAGCAAAATTGTTTTAGTCAAAACGTATCAGGACATTACTAAATATACCAAACTAGTCAAAATATGTTGTCCGTGTCCGTGTCCGTGCCCGTGTCAACAAAAACTGCAAAGGCTAAAACGGGATATGTACATCTCCGACTTCTCTAAGAAGCACGAACACTTCTAACAAGGTGTCGTGTCATGTCAGGCAATGGGCCAAACAACACCCATCGAACACTCCCCCGACATGTTTATTTTTTAACTTCTTTAAAACCGGACATTTGAGAGATACACGTGTCCATTGCTTAAACACAAAGCAACACACTACAAGTATGAAGGAAAACGCTTCGAATCCAATTTGTAAAATAAAATAATGTGGATTTACAACATCTAGAGAGAAAAAAACTGTGTTGATTTGTACCTCATTTGACATTTAAGCTATGAAATACATGGTTCGCTTCATCTCCCTTTTTGTTTCAAACTTGGGATAAACATAGCAAATGGTATAATCTATGACTAATCTGATAAGAGTATAATCATACTCTCAATTATTTTATCTATTTCTTTATGTGTGTGAGAATTATCAATGACAATAACTTAAGGGATTGATTTAGCTTTTTCACCTTGTACTGTCATAATTGAATCTTATCTTCACAATATGAAATTTAGTTTTTTAACTCACCACCAATTTCCCTAGCATATCACTAACTAGGTGGGTCTACTGAGGTGTGATCTATGCAATTCATCAATATATGCAATTTGACTTTACATGCAGATAGATTTTAAGTTTTGAATCACTTGTTGATATTTCCATAGCTTCTATGAATTCCTTTGCTCTACTGCACTTTAAAATATTCCCTGAGACATTCTTATTCTTTGCCATAAGACCAAAATTTACCTCGTGAAGAAGGTTTAGAAATGGTTCTAAATATATGCCTATACGGTTAAATATTATTACCAGTACATATTGGTTTTTTAGCCCACCATTACGGATACAAGCCAATGTAACGGTGATAAATAAAATTGTTATGCAAAGCGATATGATATCTTGCAATACCTTATCAGCCGATATGGTTGTTACAGGCGCTGTTACAGCTGATACAGCCTGTTAGCGCTAGAAATTTTATTTTATTTTTATAATGTTTTGGTTTTTCTGCTTTTTTCTATGAATATATTTTATTCCTTAAAAATTTAATTCTATAATTATATGATGTCATTGTAATCTATAATTTTGGTCATTTGGCCAAAACAACAAAATATGATTTCACAATCCAGTACTTATTTTTATTTTTTTTGGTAAGTAATTTTATTACTGATTAGATATTACAAAGTGAAACTTGAGACACAATCCAGCACTCGCTTCTCAAGCCAGAGACTAAGTGTACTACCTCAGCCTAAAAGATTGATCTCTCACTTCCCAAGAGGTAATGCAAAACCAAACATCAATAAAGGCTTAAGAAGCTTGGTGAGGGGAAAAAAATACAAATTGATCACAACCAAGTAATGAAACACACAAGCACTAGATCCAGATTCAAAAGGCATTTCTCTTGCATCCGAAATGCACAAAAATTAATATAGAGAAACACTCCCAACACTAGATTCTTCACACCATTCCTTTTAGGTGTCACTTGTGAATTCATAAATTAAAAAAAATGGATGTTAGTGCAAGTATGTAATGTATTAGCTACTATTATAGTTCTACCATTTGTATTTCCATTGTACCAACCATCAAATAACAACTATTGGCTTATGTTTGTTTTATCCTTATAAATTATCTATTCTAGTAGCATTTCTAAATATTAAATATAGCAAAATTCCCTCAATAAATAGAATTCTTCATTTTTTCCCCTTAAAACTAGCATAAAATTCAATAATATTTACAAAACATGTTTTTAGGTATTACAATGCTGATTAGAAACCATTACAACCATTCAAAGCATAATAAATAGCATTAGAACATGCTTATCAATGAATTTTGGTTTTGGCTAGTGTTTGAAAAAATTCATGGTTTTGGTCTCCGATTCCCGTTACACATTGGCCGATACTCTCAATATCATTACAGCGCGACAATGACTGTTACACCAGCCGACTCCGCAATTTAAAACCATGGTTTCAAAATTATGCACCAATATCTGCCCTTGTATTTGAGTTCAAGGGCCCTCCACTCAACCTTTCCTGCATCTGTAATTTGTAGGAACATTTGCATAGCAGCCCTTTGTGGTAGATATTGGTTTTAATATGATTTCCAAGCTCAGTAACAATAGAAACCGCTTCCAGGTCCCAACCTTTATGTTAATTGTTACAATTGTCAAGGAAAAAAAGAAAAAGAACTTAGTGGAATAGAAAGAACTCAATTGGACTAAAAATCCAATTCATTATCTGCAATTTCACTTCTGCCCAAACTGCTATTATAACAATTGATGCCACAATTGCAGAACATACTATAGTATGTAGAATTAGAATGTAGAAGCACAGCTATTAGAGAACAGTACCGGTGAGATGGCGACGTAGTAGAGGGGCTGCATGTCCCTGGTGACTTGAGTGTAACACTTCCACTACCTTCAGAAACAGAAGAGCTCGACGCAGCCGCAGATTGTTTGTTCTCGAGACAAGGCTCTTCTATTTTCACCTCAGCCATCTCCTTCTAATCATCACCTCCAAAACCCAACACCCTAATCAAAATTGAATCCCCAAAAACCAAAATTTACAGCTCATCGTAACAAAAACAAAACATAGACAAAAAACCTTCTAACCGAATCCCGTGAACAAAGCCCGAAACAGTATAACCCCTACAAACCCTATTCACAACCAATAGTTCTAAATTTCCAAGTCCAACAATAAAATCAAACAAAACCCAGATCTTGGAACTAGTAATCAGATCAAAGCACGATTAGCGAAACCCAAATCATTTATCAATTATCACATAGCGACAATTAAATAGTTTCCGAATAAAAAAAAATCAAAGTCAAAACAATCAGAGCTACTAAAATTAACAAAAAGAAGGATTTCAAATTATCAGGAACGGAGATTGGAAATACAGAAAAATGTTTTTGTTTTCAACTAATCTGAAAGTAAACTACCTCTGCTTGCAGAGAAGTGGCGGGAATCGAAGCCGAGCTCATCGACTCCACAACAGTTTCAGCACCTTAAAGCTCAAGAAACGTCAGCGAGATATAGAGAGAGAGAGAGAGAGAGAGAGAGAGAGAGAGAGAGAGAGAGAGAGAGAGAGAGAGAGAGAGAGAGAGAACTTTCGTTCGAAAAAAAACCTTGCCCGTTGAAAGCCAGAGGGAGAAGAACGAAAATATATATTGTATATGCGACTTTATATATAACGAATAGGGCCACCGACGTCTCCGTTTCGTGCCGTTATTGTAAGCTTTGTGCCTCGTGGGCTTTAAAACCCTTGCTCCGTTAAACGGCCGTTAACGGTTCACGTGAACGTTAGGAGACAAAGTTTGAACCTCAAACGGCACTCTTCGGGTATAGCCATTCTTTAAACGTCGAACATGTTTGGAGCTGTGGATGCTTCCCGGGTATTTTGTTTACCGTTGGATTGCAAATGGACGGTCGAGGGTTTAAGCGGATATGTAAATGATTTGCGAAAGATACGTTTTAACCGATTGAGAGTACATTAGGGCATGGATGTTTGCTGGGCCGTCGATCACGCGCCATCAACAGTGAGTGAGTTGTCTCTCGGTTTGAGATGGGCCGTTCGATTGGAAGTCAACAGTTGATATTTAAAGTGAGCCCCGCAAAACTTTTGCACGAATTTGGGGGTGTTTGAACCCAGTTTATTTAGGGAGTGTTTGAATGCCCTGCTTATAAGTCATAAGTTATAAGTTATAAGTTATTTTTAAAAATAGTTTTTCTCAAAAAATATTATTAGATATAAACTGTTTTTTTAAGTCACTTACATAAACACATTTTAAAAAAATCATAAGCATAAGTTATAAACTACTAAATAAGTTACGTCTAAACACCTCCTTAGTTGTTTATAACTTATGCTTATGATCTTTTTGAATTATGTTTGAATGATAATAAAAAAATAACTTATATCTAACACGATTTTTTAAAAAAGTCATTTAAAAAAATAATTTTTTAAAACAAGCTTATAACTTATAAGCAGGTCACCAAACACTCCCGTCTTCCCTTTCTAATTTTCTATAGCAGATGGCTCCAAATGTTATACTTTCACTGTTTTGAGTTAAATTTAATAATCTCTATTGCTTATATGAATATCACATCTAAAAAAACATACAAGACCCCTATCACCGTCGGGTTCGGATTTGGGTAGGTGCAGCCTGATTGAGAAGAAAAGTGCAAAGATCGATTAGGGTAAAATTTTTAGAAAATGTATATGGCATTAAAAATGAGATCTATATTAAAAACGATGCTTTGGAAATTATCGAAGCTAAGTGCCGAGCTTCTTCAACTATTGCGGTTATTATTAAAAGACTACTCAATTATTTCATCATACAGTAGTCGAGAAATCTCTGTTATGAAACTTGATGAAGAATATAAGAAATATTTTATTAGAAAAATATTCTGAAAAAGCATATACTGCTAATATTAATCTAATAAATTCCTTTTTCCACAGTGATAAAACAAAAAAAAGGAAGGGAAAATAAAATTAATCATATATATTCATTGCCTATGAGTAACCAAATTATCTTTTCCTTTCTTTATCATTTTCTTTTCTTTATCTTTTCCTTTTCTTTTTCTCTCTAAACATAGCTTCAGAGTATCACTGGAATGTAGTAAAAATTAGCTGATTTGACTGAATTTATGAAAAACAAAATGGAATCATAGAGTTCAGCAAGTTTTTTTTCTAATTATCTTTTAAATTTCTAATAAGGTTTGCTAAGTTGAACCTCAATACATCATGTTACACAATACACAAGCATACCTTTTTAATCAAGCTTTCTACTTTGACAACAATTAAATAGGTAAGCACAACATGCATGGTCGAATGCATCCACATTTGCAGAAGAGCAATTGTAGCATAGCCCTTTCACAATCCTTCCCTCTAAGACAAACTACAACCCAGGGAGGAGAGGGCTCAAAAACCTGCAGAGTAACTGTAACATAGTGGTCCACGACAGCATCATCCTCAGAACTAAGACATCCCCGACAATAAGAAGAAGAAGAAGCATATAAATATAAATGTAGCAATAAATTGGAAGCATACATTAGTTTTCATCCAGAGTACATTAAACAAGAAGCTATGATGACCCAATTTATTAGTGCCCTTGTAAACTTATCAGAGACCAAAAATCTTCTACTTGTAAAATGAGGGCATAACAGAATCCGGACAATAATTCAAATCTAAAATAAATATTCCCGTCATAAACGATTTCCAAATGTTACAAAGTTCACTACCGAAAGTATTAGGTACTCCTTAATCTGGTGTAGCTGCACCTTGGTTGAGCTCCGCAAATCTCATGCCAACACGCATCGAGTGCTTCAAGAACTTCTCAGCACACCGACGGACGCAGGTCTCCTCTTGTTTGTCAAGGGATTTGCGCCTGAAGGTGTCCACACAATCAGTGAAACATCTCTCCACGAGTGAATTATACATCCTCAAACTGCAAGATGGTTTCAAGGGAAAAAGAGTAAGAATTTATCACTGCACATGATCGTGTCAATAAAAAAAAAAAATTTGCAGGAAAAATTCAATTTGTTAATAGAAGTGATGGCATAGATACAGGAAGATGTGTAAAAAAAAGTTAGAAAAAAAAAAGAAAACAAAAAATAAATTACATCTCATAAACAAATAAAGTCATCTGAATATCATGCATAAATCATTAATCATGAAATATCTACATGACAGCCACTAGAATAAAAAAATAGCTGATTAACTAATTAGCATATATGAAGAAAACAAATAGCTGATTTTTCATGTTTGCTGCTACGACTTTTAATCATTCTGCACTTAAAGAGTGACAATAATAACAGAAATCATTCTGCTGCATATAATTTTTGGGGGCGTAAAGATCAGAGACTGCATTAAGTCCGTGGTTACAGAAAGGTGAAGTTAGATCATAGCCATCTACCCCTACCACGGCAAACACAGCAGATCAATGGGAATTCAGTGTGTGCATACATACATTAGATATTAAAAAAATCACTCAAATTATTCAATATTTAGGATCCTGAGTTAGGGGGTTGAAATAATTATAGGTATATTTTATTATGCATTAAACTGGCATTGGTTCCCTAGATTTACTTAATACAACAAGATTAACAAGATTTTTGCCAAGATCGCATATGGTACAGGGCATTTTGAATGCTGAACTATGTCTAATCTGATAGATGTCAGAAAATGATAAATGGATATGTAATTGGAAGGCATAAAAACACAGTTTAATCTGATGCCTAAATAGACAAATTTATTAGAAATAATTAGTTCTTAAAACTTGACAAAAGAAGCACGTAACAACTTGTTCTTTGTATAACAGTGAGTAGCAGACAACAGTGATCAAAGAACATAAATTGCATATACAATTATATATTAGTATCTCACAAGACACCAATAAGATTTTGGGTTCAAGGCGACTTTTGTTGTTCTTCTTTTGCTTTTGTTGATTGCTCTACTGCATAATGTTTAGGCTTTTTGTATACTCCCGGTGTACAAGGGCTGCGCCTCTCATTAAGCATTTTTCTCTCTAATAAAGTTATTAACTTATCTTATGTTACCTGAACTCGAGCACGGGCATCGGGTGCAGGTATGTGTCCAAATGTCGGATTCATCTAATTCTCATGTCTAAGGACACTCAGACACTGCTAGATTTCATATTTTTTAAATACTTCTTTTGCTTTTTTAAGATAAAATTGTATTTGCAAGCTAAAATATAGTATTTCATGCATAAAATAGAAGACCTATGCTTAGTACTATAGTAAACTTAATTATGTATGCTTATATGCATGTCCAACTAGTCATATCGGACATATATCTGATACTCTTATCAGGGTGTCGAGTGTTCGACACAGGTATTTCATAAATTTAGAATAGTCCAAGTAACATAGAACTTATCAAAAAAAAGGCACCACTAAGAGAATGGAAGACAAGCTATTGCAATCACTGGATATTGGCCATGACATGGACCCCTCCGCCAAGTCCTTTGACACTCATAACTCTTTGGAAGTCAAGCAACAATGTCTATTTAAACAACATAGAAATACTTCCATTAGAGATCTTCATTAATATGAGACTGTAATAGTATACATTTGATGACGCAGCACAATCAGTCCTCTGCTTTCTGGAGAAGCCAGGCAAAACTGATGGTGAATAGGGTAACTGAACTCTGGTTTTTTTTTGTCACTTTTACTGAAACCGAAATATTAGAAGCAGTATGGGCACAACAAAATTAAATCTGAATATAACAGAAAAATGTCCACTTTATAGGAAGTCATATATAGTAAAGGCCTACACAAATAAAAGAAAATTGACAGCAGTTAACTTGAGTTAAATAAAAATATAGAATTATATAGAAGAGAAGATTAATGCTACAATCTAAATTGGCAATAAATTAATATCAAGAAATAAATGAGCTAAAGAAATCCTCAAAGAAGTTTCGAATTTCTCTAGCCAAAAGAAATTACAAGGCAGAAAGCAACGATATCATATACTAAACACCATATGAGACTTGTGGTACCAACGGCCTGGTGCTCCCTCTGAAATTACATTTGATGTATGGTGTCAGATCTTTGTCCCTATATTAAGATTTAAGGCCCTAAAGTCATCACCTAATACTAGCATTTCCATTGCAGTATAGAAAGACACTCCAAGCCTTTTCACCATGAACTTGTAAACATAACCCACATTGGGCATTGAAGTTACACCCTATCTATGTGACTTTACAGTGCTTCCCCTTCAACAAATATCAGTTTTAGTCTCTATTTTGCCACCCAATAACACCATGTTTGGATCTTGTACTTGTGAAGGGAAACAAAAAGAAAAGGAAAAAATAGGCAACGAAAATGAAATGAAATAAGCTAAAAAAATCTTTTGATTGGGTTAGGAAAACGAGAAGGAAAATGAATAGCTATTTGTCAAAAAAATCTATTTTTTTGTTTTGATTACTCCTCCAAAAAGTGAAAATATATTAAGTAATTTCATTCCCCTTTCACTTTCCTTTCTCTTGATAAACCCAAGACGCAAACATAACCACAAAGTAGTTGATTGTTTTCACAAATGGGTTAGTTGATTGTTTTCACAATGGGTAACTTGGTAGAATCGTAGTTATCAAACTTGATTAAAAACTCTTACTTGGGACTTCAAAATCACAGCTTCCTAAACAAAAACAATGACTCAATTCAATCCCCAAACCAACAAGTCCACCTCAATTTACATTACCAAATCCAAAGCATCACAAGAGTAACTCCCCGATATAAATTATTCACTATAAATACAGACATAAATAAATACATATACCATCCATATGCATACGACAAACTTCGAAACATCAACACCATTGAAAATAAACAAAAACATCAGTTGAACTCGCAGTACACTTCAAAGCAAAATTGAAAAAACTTGTCTGAAATGCGAAAACAAGAAGCCATATTCAAGAAGGATACGTATTATATACATTCTATATATATATATAAAGAGAGAGAGAGAGAGAGAGAGAGAGAGAGAGAGAGAGAGAGAGAGAGAGAGAACCTGTCGCGGATCTGGAGCTGGTCGATCATGGTGGACATCCTCACCTTGTCTTCCTCGGGAAGAGAGTCGAGGTCTCCGAGCATGCTCTTGTCCATCTTCGATTCGACAACGCTGAAAGGTTTTTGGTTTGGGGGCTCACTTTTGCCAGAACTAGCGTCTCTCTAAAACCCTAGTAATCGTGTGGACTTGGTACCTTCGGCTGTCGCACGTTCTTTGCTCAAAGGTCCTCCATATTTTTCGTATTTGTTTAAAGATCTCTCATTTTCAGAAGAGAGGGATTAGCCCAACATATAATGGTCATGTATTCAACTAATCCTTCTCTCTCCAATTTGCCCACCTATACAATGAAATATTTCGCGCACTATGTTAGGCTCCTCTTTCTATGAGTGTATCTTAATACTTAAAACCATTTCACAAACAATCAAGTAGATCAGATCAAATAAAATTATTTTGGTCCAAAAAGAGTGTCACAAGATTGACAAACAATGTCCAATCTAATGGTGAGATACGTGTTATGATTTATATACAGTATTGAGCATAAAAATAAGGAGCTCGTCATTGCTAAGTGAGCTTAAGTTCATTGTAGTTTTTTCAATATATATATTTTTGTAGTGTATTTACCTAATTCATTATCTTTCTAGATTTCAAGTAATTTTCAACATATATGTTTCTCTAAAGCCATGTTTATTAAAATATAACTTTAAATTCCTATATTTCTTTGAAATAATTTTTTCAAAATACCAATTTTAAGACCTTGGTAAATAGTTTGAAAACTTTTTGGGTTAAAGAAATATGTTTTCAATTTTGTCTACACAAAAGGATCAAAGTGAAAATGAGTCTAATAATAAGGGGGCAAATATAATTTATGAATCGTGATTGTTATGTTAATTTAACATTTTTCTTCTCGTTATTGAGGGGGATAATTTCTATTATTAGTAAGATAGTATTAATTATTGCTATTAAAATTTAAGTAGTTATGTGTGAGACACGTCAAATAAATATAGCATAACTATTATAATAGTGTGTATTTCAAAATCACGGGTATTACGACTTATAAGGCTCTTAATCCCCTTGCTCATCGTGATATAATAGGGCTTACTAGGAAACACAATTTTCTTAATAAAAAAGTAGAAGTTTTTATTTTTAAGGTAGGAATTAATGTAAATCAAGGCATCAAGTGTCTAAGAATATCCGACAGTAAATCGGACAAAAACACTAGGGATTTTGTTCAAAGCGCAAAGTATATGAATGGAGTAAAACAAGATAAAAATAAATAAATATAAAAGAAAACAAAGGAAAGCAAACCCCACATGGGCACACGCGAGATCAGTGCACTCCCCCTTACCCAAATTCAAACCAAACAATTCAAATCTAACGTTTAAAACTGACCCAACGGTCATATGCTCCGAAACTCTGTCGTTCTCTTAAACTTTGTGTCCTCCATCAACCAAGAAGACTGAAAACTCCCTTGATCACTTAGTGCAATTCCAATCTCTCTCTCTCTCTCTCTCTCTCTCTCTCTCAAATCAGTGTTTGCTGGGACTCGAACGGCCTGTTCATTAGAAACGCCTCAAACATTCAGAATGTCAACTCCCGCAAAACCCTCACAAACAAATCCCAATTCGATATCAAAGGTCAGGGTCATCGTAAGGGTTCGCCCTTTTCTCCACCATGAAATCGCTGCCAGAAATGGCAACTCCACCCCTTGCGTCTCTGTTCTTGATTCAGAACTCGAGTCTGGCCAAGAAGTCACGGTTCATCTCAAAGATCAAGAAACCAGGTGACAATTTTCTTGCCCTATGTCTATATATGAACACAATTTCTATTCTAGAGATATGGGTTTTTGGCCAAGGATTTTGATTTTTCCTTCTTTTTTTTTTTTTTTTTTGGGTCTAGCCGGAACGAGTGCTACAAGTTGGATTCGTTTTTTGGCCAAGAAGACAACAATCTGAGTAAGATTTTCTACAGAGAAGTAAGCCCTTTGATTCCAGGGATATTTCATGGCTGCAATGCTACTGTCTTCGCATATGGGGCTACCGGCAGCGGAAAAACCTACACCATGCAGGTCTTATTTTTAACTCAACTTTACAATGCCTTGGTCTCACTATTTGAAGTGCATTAAGTGACTTCTGTTTTACCATTCTACACTATTAGAGGTTGTAACTTTATTTAACCATTACATTGAGGATACATAACTAAGTTGCATCATCTTTGACAACTCAAGGTTCTTAGAGAAGAAGTTAATTGGTGCAAGAGCAAGGTCATACCCTTAAACCCCTACACCTTTTCAATAATTTTAATACACACAGAAGTTTATTCCCTCACGAACAGGAGTGTTTATTGTTCATCTATATAAGTTTGTAATTCTTATGCCACTACCGAAGAGAAGGAAAAGACTAGTTTTAATGATCCCAACCTACCTACGCGTGCTGAGTCCCACATCAAATAAATCTGCATTACAGGTCTTGGGTATGTTAAGTGGGTGCGGTGAATCCTATCGATATCGCATAGTTTTTTTTAATTCAAACCAAAGGAAATGATGATCTTGGTTTGTACCACATCTCAAACCAAGTGGATTTCACGTACTCCCCCATCTAGGATAGTTTAAGCATGTCAGATAGTCTAAATTTTACGTATTCATCCCAGGGTATCTTTCGCGAAAATATGTATATGATATGTAAGTCCTTCTATTAGACAACTATGCCATCAAGCTGGAGGTTTTAATTTCTTCACAGTAGTACCATTGTCGACTTTGGCTTTGGTAAGGAGTAAATATGCTTGATTGGAACCAATATTGTGACTAGCATAATTACTGTCACAGAATTACCCAATTTAGAAATGGTTGGCATCAGTATTATAAGAATTTCCTTTGTAGAAAAGTCCACAAATTTGATCCATTGTTATTTGTGCTTGCTTGTGATCAACTATTCTTTGACATACGTTCCTTCCTCTCTTCTTTGACATACGGTTTGCTACCTACATAGCATCTCTCTAAAAGTGCAGTCATGATAAAATCTTGGTTTATCTAATAATCAAGGACACTTAGTCACACAAATTGTCTATAGATTGATAGAAATAGAAGTTGAATGCTTGTTATTCAAAAGGACAACATGACTATTACGATTATATTTCCCATATTTATCTAGATCAATCATCAATCAGAATTTCTTGTAAATGAATCAAGTTGGTTGCAAATTGTAAATATGGATTTCTACACATATGTTTTGATTTGGCAGCTGGTTGCCTGGGAATTCACCCTGGAATAAGGAAGTTAGAACTTTCCTCAACAATTTAAATTTTAGATGTCTTCTCTTATGGTATGATGGCATTGACAATGGATGCTTCCTTACCGAGCGTGCACCTAGAAAAATCCACTTTTTGGTACTAGATTTAGTTCTTTTTCTTTTTTTCATTGTTTGAAATTGTTGTTAATATGTTTGTGATGGAAATCATGGTACGTATCATGCAGGGAATTGATGAGATCCCAGGTTTAATACCACTGGCCATGTCAACAGTTCTGTCCTTGTGCCAGAGCACAGGAAGTGCTGCAGAGATTTCATACTATGAAGTCTATATGGACAGGTGTTATGATCTTATGAAAGACAAAGCACAGGAAATTGTAGTGTTGGAAGACAAAGATGGGAAGATTCATCTCAAGGGACTGTCTCGGGTTCCAGTTAATTCCATGTCTGAATTCCATGAGGTGTTTTCTTGTGGAAATCAGAGGAGAAAGGTTGCACACACTAGTCTTAACGACGTCTCCAGTAGGAGCCATGGGGTGCTTGCAATTACTGTTTCAACTCCTTGTGGCAATGGCTCTGGGGTAATTGTTACTGGGAAGCTGAACCTCATAGATTTAGCAGGTTCTGAATTGACCTTTTCCAATAACTTGTAATTAAAATTGAGTCATATAGTATGAATTTGTGGGTTTAAAACATCTCTTTCATATTTTCTCAAGTATACTTATGATTTAACCAGGTAACGAAGACAACCGAAGGACCTGTAATGAAGGGATTCGTCTCCAGGAAAGTGCCAAAATTAATCAGTCCTTATTTGCATTGTCAAATGTGATTTATGCACTAAATAACAACAAAGCCCGAGTGCCTTATCGAGAAAGCAAACTCACGCGGATATTGCAAGATTCTCTAGGAGGAACTAGTCATGCTCTGATGGTTGCTTGTTTGGTAAGGAGCTTAGTAATCCCATGATCTCTTATGAATTTATGATGAGCCCATCAGAGATTTACTTTTCCTTGTTATTTCTAGAATCCAGGGATGTACCAAGAATCTGTGCATACGGTCAGTTTGGCAGCTAGGTCGCGCCACATCTCTAATTTTGTTTCTTCAGCTCAGAAAAATGACACTCCCAAGTTTAAAGTTGACATGGAGGCCAAGCTGCGTGCTTGGCTTGAGTCAAAAGGCAAGACAAAGAGTGCCCAAAGAATGGGGGCATTTGGTTCTCCATTTTTAAGCAAAACTCCCAGCTCTGTGAGCTCAGCAAAGAAGAGCAGTGCATACCACAGCTCTGCAAAACAGAAGTCTAACACCAATCAATGTGCTTCTAATGTGAAAGAAAGGTCAGTTTAATGATTGGAAACTTTTTACTGTTACACAGCATGAGCATAACTCAGCCTCTTACTTAACTATTTGACTCATTTGTAGGGCTTCAGCTGTGCCTCGCAGAAATTTATTCAGTAATAGAGGTCCGGTTGATCCAAGCATGGAGGTAAAAAAATGTGTTTGTTTTTCTTCTTGTTTGTAAATGAAACCTAGCAATCGCGAATAAACATGAAGATCTGTGTCAGCAAGTCAGCGACCTTACTTTGTGCACACACTTTCGATAATTCATAGATGTTAACATCAGAACAGTTTTGTGCAGCTGCCATAATAGGACTTCAAATATAATGTAGATTACCTATGCAATCCATGCTATTGTTCTTTCTTACCAGAGTAGTTAAGATGTCAGAATCCTTAATTGGTGACATTGTATAGCAGGATATGTATCCTCGCAAAGTGGAAGAGCGTGATGCAATTTCAGAAGATGAAAGCTCAAGAAACATTTCAATAGCTCAATCCAATTGTGATTTTCAGCTGCATAGATCCAATGTAAGTTTCTTAGACTCTCAGAGCATTCAGTTAAAAAGGGAAGCTAGAGAGCAATTTAATGGTATGCCATTTACATGTTGAAACTTCGTTACAGGGTCTAGAAGTTGCTGCTGAGGACAATATAGAGACTTCAGTGCAGAGACTAGAATTTGCTAGTGAGGAAAATACAGGAGAGGAGACCAAGGTCTCTCCGGACGATATTGTGTTTGAATCAATAACATGTACACCTGGTATCTTGCTGCTAACTTGATTGTACTGAGCTTTTGTCTTGTTCATTCTTAGTAAGCCAATTTAAAGCTTAAGAACTTGTTTCATTCTTGTGTAGATAAATTGTTGGACAAAGCAGAGAAGATGACAATCATCAATCCTGCCAACTTTGATACATCCTCACCAATTTGTGAGAAAATTAAAGCACTTCAGAGTTCCCTAAGAAAAGTCCTTTCCCCAATCAACTCCAACATAAACATCCAGAATTTGACCTCCAGAGATCAAATATGTGTAGTTCTTCTCGATCCCAAGACTCCCAAAACACCTTTCCTTCTCAGCTGTGCAAATGACAGGTCCCAAAAGATTGGCACTCCTCTTGAAAAATTTAATGCACTGAGTTCTAATTTCAAGGTATCTAATGACATTTGACCTTCTGATGTGTCTCTTTTGTTTTGCACTTGTGACTCTATCTCTTAAATCTTTTTAACCTGAATGTGTAGGGCTCTCTCATGCAAGAGTATATTGATTTTTTGAATACAGCAAGCAGGTAAGTTCTTGTTTTCATTATTCAATTTCATTCTTATGTGCTGCTGCTTTCAAGTCAGAGAGAATTTAACATTGCCTACTACCTTAATTTCAGGGAGGAGCTTATGGAATTGAAGGTACATGCAAGTGATCAATCATCAAACAGAATATGATTAAGATTAACCCATGTCACTGATAGTTTTCATGGTTGATTTTTATCCAGGGAATCGGACAGAAGATGGCTGAGTATGTACTTGAGCTAAGAGAAACAAGTCCACTAAAATCGGTAAGAAAATTTTGAAATGTAGATTTGAACTTCCAAGTTTTCTTTCTTAACAGAAGTGAGATTGAAATGCATATTCTGAATGTTGCTGCAGCTGAGTGATTTGGAGAAGATAGGCCTCTCATCCAAGCAGGTGCATAACATGTTCAGTAGAACTGCAAGAGGAATATTTGGTTGACTATACAGAGTCTATGCAACACCCAGTTGCTCAGCAACTTGCAGGTGAAACATTTGACTCCCATCACCAATTGAGAGATTTCACCTGGTGGCAATTTCTTGAGCTTTTTTTTTTTTTTGCTTCCCCTCCTTGGTTTGTAGTAAGACTCTGTAATATCGTTTTAACATTGTGCTTGTGGTAAAACTCATTTGATGTCAAACAGCATAAATATTTATCAATTTTATTGAGAATTCAATGTTCTCTTGTTTTGCTTATGCTCATTAGACTAACAGCAATCCAATGATTTGGTCCCGTCATTAACTAAGAGCCTGTTTGGAACTTGAGGAAAGTTAAGGAAAATAGAATAATAATTTTCCTTCCTCTGTTTGGTTTTTAGCTTAATGAAAAGTTTATTTTCATTTTACTTCTGTTCTTTTTCAATAGTTATCCCAAGTATTTTCCTTCTTTAATTTGAATATCAAATAAAGAAAAGTGATTTTCCTTCCACTTTTCTTTTACAAAACACAGAAAAAAAACTACTTTCGCTACAATATTTCTCTCTCACTTCCTTTCTCTTTCCGTTACACAAGTTCCACTATTCTTCTTAAATAGTAGAGTATCAACAGTTGGGTTCAATAAGAAAAGAGCATCGCACTACTTGCCTTTTCTTGTTGGACTTGGGTTTACATGTAATAGGTTGACAAGAACATCCCACTACTTGACAGAGTATCACCTCAAAATATAAGTTACTTTAAAGATGACAATGACAATGAAAATGACACCCTTTAATAATTGTTAAACCAAAATATCTCATCTACATAGCAGTGGAGTTAATGAGAATTTTATGTGAATCATGTGACACTGTTGTTCAACAGAACTTTCTAAGATGGCCTTTGGGAAAGAATGATTTACTTTGCTATTGAGAAATAGGATGATGCTCTCTTTTCATGGATTTTGATCATCATTAAAATGGAGTATGGTCACAATTTTTTTCATTTTATTGAAGTTTAAATAGAAATCTTGATTGACAACCTTAAAAACGAAAGCATTATTGCTAACCTCACTTTCATTGAAAAGTGCAAGAAAAGTAGGCTTTTTGATAACGCTGCAAATTCGCACCCACTCATTTTGTACCGCTTTCATTCAAAAGGCATGATAGAAACAAAATCATACCTGCTATCATTTTATAGCGCGTGGCTTTCGATACATAAATAATATTATACAAATAAAAACATTTATACATATACATACCTTCTTTTAACAAAATGACCCGTATTTGATTTTAAAACAAAAATATCCTTCATCAATTGCTACATGGAGAGGGATCCAAATCTCTCTTCTATCAATTGCTATCAATTGCTAGATTCAAGTGATCCTAACCACTTTTTCTTATCTCAAAAGCACCATGGCAAAAAGGTCTAATCTTGTTGATTTTATGACAGTAACAAGTAACAACCAAACCAAAAACACATTAGAACACATCAAAATGGGGGAAAAAAATAATCAAAGGAGAATGCATTTATCAAACATCAAACAAAGAGTTTTTCATTCAGCAATTCAAACTCTTACATAGATAGACCCCCCCAATGACAAGAAAGCAGATACTCTCATCAACCATGGACTTAACCCTTTATACAAACATAACCATACAGCAAGTGACCATGAAACCATGGACACAAACACAATACATACTAAAGACTACTATCTAGTACTAGGAGGACTAGAATTTAGATTATTGTTGATGATATGTAGGATCATAGGACCCATCTCGATCTCTGCTTTATCAAAGGCTGCTTCTCTCTCATTTGCAGGTGCAAGGGTCACAGGTGCAGTTGTCTCCGCACTTGCAGCCACCATTTTCAGCTGCCGCACCCATCTCAGATCCCTCAAAGTATCTGTATGCATAAAAACAACATATATCAGATTTATTTAGCTTTAGATTGTGATATCTATACATACATATCTATATATATATATATATACATACGTCTTCGTGGGTGCAACGCCAAGGATAAGGGTCTCAGTAGCAGTCTTCTCTGAGTAGCTCATGTCAGGGTACATGCCGCATCTGTCACGATTAACCAAAAGTTTTAGCATATCAATGATAAATAATTGAGGAATTATGTTTAACAAATCAGATAAAAAAGATCAAAGGAATAGGATGATTCATCGAAATTGAATCGTTTAGAAGAACGCATATCACAGAGAACCAGGAAAAAAAATCTCAAAGATCTATTTTACAGAAAAAATAATTGTACGTAGAAACCATATTTAACCAATAAACCCACGAAATGCTACAGGATCCCATTCGCATATACAGACGAATCAAACCTTGAAGCGAAAACATTTTTTTCCGAGAAAAATTTCAGAACAGTAATTGTCTGGGGGAATCTACAGAACTGGTAAAGATGAAACTTTAGAAAACATGATAAATCATGTCAACCTCTATAAGTTCCATTTACGTGTGAAAATTAAGTATTAAACCTTAAAAAGGTAAAACTTTCCCTGTTCGAAAATTTTATCGGGAAAAGTTATCCAGGGAAACAAACAGAGCTCAAATGAAACAAAAGGAAGTCATACCCCCCGCAGCCGCTGCCGCACTTGCAGCCAGATCCGCAGCCACAGTTTCCTCCGCAGCAAGACATTTTCTAGAGCGAGAAAGTTAAGGGAGAAAATGCGAGAAACAGAGAGAAAATCGAAAGCAATCAACGGACACTAAAGAAAGCTCTCAATTCAGAATGAGTATTAAGGGGCGAACCCATGACCCCATTTATAATGGACGGGAGGAGAGAGAGTGGAACACGTGTCATGATCTGACGTGATGTTAATCCCAATGTAACAGGTCGACATCATTTGAGCCATGAGAATTTAATTTTTATTTTGGGTGAATTTTAAATTTAATTTTTATTTGGGTGAATTTTAAATTTAATTTTATGCTTGATAAAAATTATTACGTGTATATAGGAATTATCCGTCCTGCGCCCACCCCTAAGGAAGGTTTGACGTAGTGTTCCAACAATGTTTAATAATTTTTCTTGGTGTTTGATTTCTACTAAACAAGTTATTTGAACTCGATTCAAAGTGTTCAAAAATATCTAAATAATTTTAAACATATTTTAAGTTTATGAATTTTTTGAACTTAGTTAAAATTATAAAAAAAATTAAATTACTCAATTTTAACTAGATTGAAAGTTTGTTTGAGATCCACACAAAAAACATAAACAAATTAAGTTTAAATATATTTTAAAATTGCTTAAATTTTCAATTCGAACAACTTACTGCTAGTGGTTTGCAGCTCATAGTATTAGTTTCTCCATTTTGTGAGATAATTTAGTTCAGTTCAGAAAATTGGTAAAATATGTGAAGCTCTTGAATCCGAATCAAAATTTTTTTTTGTGCACATCAAGAAAGGAAGCAGCCCAATATACCTATCTAGTAGAGGTGGATGTTTAGCGGGCCAAGCTAGGCTCGAGCTAAATATACAAAAAAAAATTTTATTAGGTCTAAAATTAAAATTTAAACCCGTTTAATTAAAAAAATTACATTTTTAAGTTCATTTAAATCCGCTCATTTAATAAAAAATTTGTTTAATATATAATTTTATTATCTATAAATAAAATTGAATAACATAAAAATTAATTATATATACAAATACAATATTAAAATATAAAAATATATTATTTTATATATATTTCAAGTTGGGCCAAGTTTTAAAGATAATTCCCAAGTCTGCCCATTAAACTAATCGAGTCTTCAAAAATTTCTCAAGCTTTATAATTTATGAGCAGACTTGGGCAAACTTATTGGGCTAGCAGGCCCATGGCCAACCCTACTACCTAGGAATAGGGATGGTAATAGGGCAGGTTGGTACGGATTATTCTTACGGGTTCCAAAGAATCATGATTGTAATTTTCTATTGTCCCACATTGGTCTTGCAAACAAAACATAAGAGCCTTATAAAGCAACCCAAGCAAGTTCAATTCAAGACAATTGTTGGCAGGGAGAAATCTTAAAAGATTTTGGATAGGTCCCATATTAGGGGAGAGTTCGGGGTGCAGTGGGCAAAATCCATTCTCTTTCCAAACCCGATGCGGGTTACCACCTTCAGCCCCATTCCCGCTCGTACCCTATTTAGAGCAGTCCCATTCTATCCCAATTGGGGCGAGTCCCGAATTAATCAGGGCAAATTGCCATCCTTACCTAGCAATCGGGGAGGGAATGACAAGACTCAACCTAAATTTAATGAGCAAGTGTGTTAAGGTCACGTTTGTTTGCGAAATAAGAAAATGAAAAATAAGTAATACTGTGATATTAGAAAAGTAATAATGGATAATAAATAATACTATGATGTAATGGGGAATTACTCATGTTATGTTTGGTTAGTGTAGGATAAGGAATATGATAAGTAATACTACGTTTGTTATATAATGTTAATATAATATAATTATACAAAATTAATAGAATATAATGTAGAATGTATACTAATACGAGAGGTGAGTAAAAGGGTCATTTTATGTCTCATACCTCACCTTTGGATATAGTATCCCACACCCTTTGTGGAAAAAAAAGTCTAATGATCATGTAGTATTAATTACTCGATAGTAATCCCTATTAAATGGTGATATGTGTATACATCCGCAACCTAAGTTTGAAGAGTATTGGAGTGATTTTTAAAGAAAAATACTACTTGGCAAAATTTAATAGAATATTTCCTTAAAAGTCTCTCTACTACTCTACAAACTTAGGTTGTTGATGTATGTACATGACACATGTCACTATTTGATAGAGATTACTACCGAATACTCAATACTACTTGACTACTGGACTATTTTTTCCTTTGTGAGATGGCTTATCTTTCATTTTGTGAGAGATGTAATTCTCCTCTACTTTTTTTTTTTTCCTCCAAACATGAGACTAGGTGGGGCCTCCAGATAACATCGCTAATTTGGTGTTATTAATCCCCCAAACAAATATGACCTTACCACTAGGCCAACCTCACAGAGATCGGCTCTCCTCCAAATCTTAACATTCAAAATTCTTTAAATTTCTTATTTCACTACGCCACGTGTTAGTCTCTCAGATTCAACGGATGAAATTATTTTATTTAAACCACGATTTTATTTAACGTGAAAAAAAAACTAACAAAATGAGAATAAGAGTTTGAATCAGATAACAACATTATTTGTTGGATATGGGTGACTAACACGTGGCGCAGTGAGATAAAGAATCTAAAGAATTTTAAATATTAAGGTCTGAAGAAAAGCCGAACTCAACCTCACAAGCCTATATATTTGATCCAATACAAGTCACTTGAGTTTCTTCTTTACTACAGTGCATATAAGTATTATTTTTTTAAGTTGTACTTAAACTTTAATAACATACTTGTCGCATCTTAATATCTCGCTTGTATAACAAAAACACAAACCAAACAAACAATAAACCTAAACTTATAGTGATGGTGACTTGTATTATTGCAAATATAATAAAATGCTTTAATTAACTCAGCTCAAGCACACTTTGAGGGCAGAAAGAAATTGGTGCAAAGTACGGTGGTTCCACCACAACGCGTCTTAAAATGACTTCATCCAAAAGAAATCCTGTACTCCTCCTCCCTCCTCCTCCTCCTCCTCCTCCTCCGCTAGCTTGTGGGCAGACAAATTATAGCAACATTATTGCATCAACTTGGTGAGGGTGACTTTTGACCTAACCCCCCAACACTTAAAATCGGTGATTACTACAGCTTTATATTGTGTTTCGATATAGAATTAAAGGACAAAATGGAAAGGAAAAAAAAAGAAGAAAAACAAATAAAACAAAAAAAACTAAGTTTATTTTTTGGTAGGATTAGAAATATGAGAACAAAATGAATTATCTTAAAAAAATTATTTTTGTTTAATTATTTTTAAAAATAAATATATAAAAGTAGCTTAAATTTTCTATTATTTTCGTTTTCCTTAATAAATCAAATATTCAAATATAGTGTAAGATTTCCCGAGGTGAATAATTGAACTGATATGACCTTTTGTTTTTAGTAGAATTAAGCCTATGACCAAAGGGCTCTACTATTAATCTAAGTTTCAATTAAATACTCGTTCCATCATATGTTGAGATAGGGTAAGAACGGGACCATAATAATATTTTTTGACAGCGACTACGATTATTACTATGTTTTTGTGATGGCTGACCTGATTTATTAAAATGTATAATTGTTGTCGATCAACATAATTAAGACAAAACTGCCTGTGCTGGTCCAAACAAACCATGTTTTTATTTGCAATGCAAAGCTCAAGATAATTCTAGGCAGATTCCATATGAGAGTGACATTCACAAAACAAATCAGAATCAGAAAGCCGAATGAAAAGAAGTTAATATAGAAAGACAAGGTCTAATAAAATGTATGAAATCAATAATTATATTAATCGAACTTATATTTGGCACCATAAATTGGGCCCACTCAAACTATTGCAGGTTGCAGTTTTTCTCTGTCCCATATCATATTTGTTAGCAATGACGGAGCCAACAAATTGATTCATTCCATAAAAATGTATAATGCATATAAATTTATATATAAATAGGTTTTTAAAGCAAAAAAAAAAAAACTATTTAAGGGAGCATTCACAAAGTTTTAGAGGGTAAAAATTAAAAAATATTTTCAAAATTATAGGTAAAAATGGAATGTTCAAAAATTTAAGGGGACATTTATAAAATTTTATAGGTACAAATTAAAAATAGTTTTTAAATCTATAGGTTAAAATACAATATTTAAAAATTTTAGTGGGGGGGATTTTTTTAAATTTTCAAGAACCAAAAATAATAGAATTTAAAAATTTTTAGATAAAAATGTAATTTTTAAAAATTAGAGAAGGCAACTGGCCTTGTGAGCACATGCTACCCCTGCCTAGGTAAAAATTTATGTGATATGAGTGTTTGAAATCTTAATTATCTTATTTTTGGTGCAAATTTTTTTTTTTTTTTGAGTTCGTCGAAAGAGATTATAAGGAGGGCTGAAGTCGGGAAGGAATTTAGGAGGAATTTGAACTCCTGATATCCCGGGCCAACTAGGTTAGCCTTAGTTGGTTAGGCAGAAAAATTTAAAATTTAAACTTATGATTAGGATTTACACTCATTTGTGGCTATGTATTATTATCTTATTATACAATACTAATATGATAACACGATATCACCGTTGTACCTAATATTTTCTTGCTAGTTAGTACAAACTAATATTTTGAAACTTGGACCGTTAATTGAACCGGAGAAAGTACTGGGTCAGGAATCAACAGTTCAACTATTTGTTCAACCGGGGTTAAATGATGACATCATAATTATGTCAAAAAATATATTATAAATAAAAATGAATAATAAAAAAAACTATATAAATATGTATAGGTCAATACCCATTAGCAAGCCAATATTTATTTATTTTTTTAGTGGAAAACTCAATGGAATCGGAGTTCCTGATTTGGATTTGACAACTCAAACTTTTTTTTTATTTTTTTGTCTTGGGTTCATTAATGCATTGCTTTCACAATGAAGGACCCTTCATTTTTTGTATAGATCTTGTAATGAGATGTATGTATACACTACCCTCAAGAGCCTCAACTGACTGCCCCTCTTCTTCCCTCCATCGTAAAACTCATTCACTCTCTTCTCTGTACCAATGTGCTCCTCATCTGATTTATGGTTTCGAGAAACCTTCTCTCTTCCCACTTTTGTACAACTCCTCTCTCTCTCTCTCTCTTCATATTTCTATAGGCCATGTTTATTTACGAAACAAAAAAATATGAGATAAGTAATATTAAAAAAATAATGATAAATGATAAATAATATTATGATGTGATAAAAAATAAAATTACTCATACTATATTGATTAGAACGGGATAAAGAAAGGGATAAATAATATCATACTTGATGTGTCAAATAAAAATAAAATAAAAAATAAGATTAGTGTATTAAATTACCTTCTTACCCATACAAAAGAAATAATTATATATTGTAAATATAATATAATATTATATAATGTATAAGCATATTACAATATATCAATATTATATAACATATTATGATGTAGAAGTAAAATAAAATATTATACTTATCTTATTATATCCCGCCTGTCAACAAATTAGAGATGTTTTTTGTTAGGTATTTTTGATTAATAGGTAAAATCATAATTTTTCATCAAATTCCAAACTCACTGGATAAGCAATACCACCACCCCTTGGGATCTCATCTCCGTTTTGGGAGAATTCAAGTCCAAAACGGATATGCAATCTGGAGCATTTTTTGGCATCCAAACTGTAGACTTGTGAGCCCCACCGGATGTGATCTCCAATCCCACACCATTCATCCGGTAAACAAAACATGGCCACAAACCTAATTTATTTTCCCTGACACTTCTCTCCTCTCTTCACTTTCTTTTATCTATTCTTGTACCATCTGGTTTGCGTCAAAAATTTCAAGCAAAAAGGGGGAGGGGGAGGGAGAGGGAGAGTTCTAAGGGTTCTTGAGTGGAGCTGCAACAAGAGAAGAGGAGTAAAGATCGTCTAGGGCTTTAATTAGAGAAATAAAAGGCATCAAACAGAGAAAGTAGGATACATGAATCGAGAAGTATCTTAGAGTGATATAGAACTACTGAGGCGAACGTTTAATTGTGAGCCTATGAAGAATTAGCCTAATTTTTTTCCCTCTCATGCATTTCAAGACTCGGCCGGTTCTATATAACCGTCTCGGTTCGAATGGTTCACAATTGAACCACGGTTCGAAACGATTTTGATTGGTTTTATGCTCCGAGTGAGTGTAGAGAGTCAACTAAACCGTTTCTTAGACCGAACGACGGTTCAGTCGGTTGAACTGAAAATTTTCAAACACGACAGAGGTCTCTCATTTAGATATGAATACGTTTACGTGAGAATGAAAATGACCCCAATAATAATTATTGAACCAAAATATCTCATTTAGATTGCAGCGGTTGTTACGACACAACTTTAGCTATTGAGAAATATGAGGATGCTACTCTTTTGGCTACCTGCATTAAAATAAGCCCCTCATTTTATAGCACTTCCGCTTAGAAGCTTTGAACACGTAATCACTTACAGTTTCAAATGTGTGGCTCCGATACATTCTCCATTTCTTGGAAATGCAATATTCAAGTGATGCCAACCAGTTTTTCTCATCTCAACAGCCCCACAGCGAAAAGTGTAATCTTTGTTGATTTTATGACAATAACAACTAACAACCAAACCGAACACGTCATTACAACACATCAGTGGAAAAGAAATGATAGATTTTATCCAATTTGGGAACACAGGACTTGGAAAAGAGAAGAGAAGAGAAGGGGAAAGAAATAAAAAGAAAAGAGAAAATGAAGAAAATATATTTTTTCTTCTCCTGATTTTATAAAAAAAATGAAAGGAATGAAAAGAAAAGAGAGTGAATATTTTTTCCCCTCCAATTCCCTTTCTTTTTCCTTACCTTTTTCTCCTAGATAATATTATGCAGAAAAAAAATTCTCCAAGATCCATTTGTGTTTTACAGAAAATGTTTTCCGGGAAAATTTCTTCTTTAAAAAAAATAATAATAATTGTACGTAGAAACCGTATTTCCAAAAGCTAACTAAGAAATCCATGATATGCTACATGATCCCATTCACATACAGACGTCTAAAGCCTTGAAGCCAAAACATTTTTTTCCGAGAAAATTTTCGGAACAGTAATTGTCTAGGGTAATCTACAGAACTGGTAAAGATGAAACTTTAGTAAACATGATACATCATGTCAACCTCTATAAGATCCATTTACAGTATTAAACCTTAACCAGGTAAAACTTTCCTGTCAGAAAATTTTCTCGGGAAAAGTTATCTAGGGAAACAAACAGAGCTCAAATGAAACAAAAGGAAGTCATGTTTGATTTTCACTAAATAAGTTGAAATATATTTTAAGTTTATTAATTCTTTGAGCTTAGATAAAATTATATAAAAAAAATTAAGTTGCCTCAATCTTAGTTAGATGGAAGTTTGTTTTATATCGGCTCAAAAAATCAACAAGTTAAGTTTAAATATGTTTTAAAATTTATTAAAATTTTAAATTCATACTTAAATAACTCACTACTTAGCTCGTAGTATTAGTTTCTTTATTTTGTGAGATAATTAGTTTAGTTCAGAAAATTAGGAAAATATGTGAGGCTCTTGAATAAGAATTTTTTTTAGCACATCAAGAAAGCAAGCAGTACAATGTATTCTACCTAGGATCATTCTTACCGACCACTTCTACTAAGTTGGCACGTGTTGATAGACACACACAGAGAGAGAAAGTGAGTGAGAATTGATCTGCCTATTAACGCGTGTTAACTCAACAGGAGTGATTGGTAGGCGTATATGTACCATTACTATTTTTTATGTCTTATATCTCACCTCAAGATATAGCATCCTACCCTTCTTGTGGGATAGTTTACCCTCTATTTTAAGGGATTATGGGGTGGGCAAAAAGGTCTTTTTATGCCTCCATTTTTTTTCCCAAGTATAGAACTAGGTAGGGCCCTCAGGTAATATCTCTAATTTAGTGCCCTAATCTCCCAAACAAACATGGTCTCACCAATAGGCCAACCTCACAAGCCTATGCATTTGATTCAATATGAATCACTGGAGTTTTTTTTGCTACAGTGTATATGAGTGTTACGTTTTAGGTTGTATTTAAACTCTAAAACAATACGTGTCGCATCTTAATATCTTGCTTGTATAATAAAAGAGACTAAACTTAAAAAAACAAACCTAAACTTACAGTGATAGTGACTTGTATTAATGTATTTTTTGACACTTATAAATATAATAGAGTGCAAAGTAAGGTGGTTCCACTATAATAAGGGTTTCAAGAGTTCAAAATAAATAGTTTTTCCTTTAAGGTTTTGGCCCTTCAATCACCCGAACAAAAATGTAGAAGAATAAAAATGAGAAGTTTAAGACCCATTTGGTAAAGCTTTTTACCAAGTTTTTTCGGGTTAATTTTTTTAATTTTTTACTTTTTTTTCTTATCTGAGCTTATAAAACCAAACAAAAACAAAAAAAAATTGATAAAAAAACTAGCTTGAAAAAAACTCAAAACAAGCTTTACCAAATGGACCTATGGGTGATTTGTACAAAGTTTATTGTGAGAGGTAGATCATATGGTTCTTATGACTAAATAATAACCCTTATAGCATAAGTGAGTGAGTAAATATCAGTCTGATTATATTGCCTACCTTTTGTGTGATTAGTAAGGCCTTAGAAATGTTAAATAAGTTAAATATTTAAATTTTTAAAACTTGACACAACTCTTAAGTCCGTGCAAAAATATTGTACACACAAATTATGTAAACTTTTTATTATATAATAATTAGTCACAAAAACACATGAAAGATAATCACACTTGAAGTCACATGTTAAGTATGGATTCAACTGGAACCACATCCTTATAGTTCTTGAGAAACATGTCTTAAAATGATTGAAACTTCGTCCAAAAGAGACCTTCGTCCTCGTCCGCTAGCTTGTGGGCAGACAAAATATACCAAGATTATATCATCAACTTGGTGAGAGCGACCTTTCACCTAACCCCCCAACACTTAAAATCGGTGATAACTACAGCTTTGTACCATGTTTGGATGTAGAGTTAAAGGGCAAAAGGGAAAGAAAAAAAAGAAAGAAGAGAAAAAGAAAATAAGTTTACTTTTTTGGTAGTGTTAGGAATATGAGAAGAAAATAAATTGTTGTTAAAAGAATTATTTTTATTTAATTATTCATAAAAAACGAATATATATAAATAATTTAAAATTTCTTTTATTTTCATTTCCCTTAATAAATCAAACATCCAAATGTAGTGGAAGACTTCCCGGGTGAATTGAACTGATATTACCTTTTGTTTTTGGTAGAATTAAGCCTATGATCGAATTCTACTATTTGAAACTCGATAAAACTTGGAGGGGACTCTAATCTAATTTCTAATAAAATATTCTTCCCATGATATTGTGATATGAGGTAAGAAAGGGTCCATAATAATTTTTTTTAATAGGGACTATAATTATTATTAATTTTTATAAATAGATCTTTAAAGCAAAATAACTATCAAAGACAGCATTCATAAAGTTTTAGAGGGCGAAAATTGAAAAATGTTTTTAAAATTATAGGTAAAGATGGAATGTTTGAAAATTTGAGGGGACATTTTAAAATTTTAGAGATGCAAATAAGAAATATTTCTTAAATTTCTAGATAAAAATAAAATATTTAAAAATTTTAGTGAGCATTTTTTTAAATTTTCAAGGACCAAATTAAAAAGAATTCAAAAATTTTTTTAAGTAAAAATATATTTTTTAAAAATTAAAAGAAAACAACCGCATCTGAACACATGCTGCCTCCGCCGATACAGTTGTTAGTACAAAGCCCTGTAGTCCAACATATGAATAATATGTTTACGTGAGGATGAAAACGACTTCAACAATAATTATTAAACCAAAATATCTCACCTAGATTGAAGCGGTTGTTCAACACAACTATAGCTATTGAGAAATATGAGGATGCTCTTCATTTGAGTAGCTCGCTTAAAATAACCCCTGATTTTTATAGCACTTTCACTTGAGAAGTCAGAGATAATAGAAGCTTTGAACACGCAACCACTTTTGCAGTTAGAAATGTGTGGCTACGGTACATTCTCCATTTCTTGGAATTCCAAGATTCAAGTGATGCCAACCAGTTTTTCTCATCTCAACAACTCCACGGCAAAAAGGTGTAATATTTGTTGATTTTATGACAATTAACAATTAAGAGCATCTTCAAGGGTGTTCTTTATTTTGAAGAGTCAAAATATATTAAACTAATAAACTCTCTATTTAGAAGAGTCATTTTTACAAATTTACTCCAATCTCACTCTCTATTTTAGCTATCTATTTCAATTAATTTTTAAGAATAAAGATTAAATAAATAAAAAATTGCATACTATTTTTGAGAAATATTGAGAAAAAAAATCTATAAAACCATATTTCTAAAAAAGGGGGTTAGATCTATTACAGAGAGGGGGAGGTGAGATCGGAGGGCTTGGAATAGTGGTTGAACGAGGGAGGGAGGCACAGTGAGAAAAGAGTTTTTGGATTGGGTGAAAAAAGGGTTTACAGTGATTGTGAGGGAAAGAGGGATGGTGAGGGTGGAGAGTTGCAGGAGAGAGAGAGAGAGAGAGAACTATACTTGGTGGAGAGAAAAGAAAGAGAAGCGAGCTTCTCACGCTTGCTACATGTAGCTAGTCAATTTGCTAAAATGTAAAATAGCTAGCAGAGTAGAGAGCCCATTGGAGCAGAAAAAAAAACTCCATAACTCTATAAAATGGCTAAAGGGTCAAGTTTGAAAAGGCCTTTGGAGATGCTCTAACAACCAAACCAAACCCATCAGTGGAAAGAAATCATTGATTTTTTATCCCATTTGGGAACCGAGAACACTTATGCTCGGACACGTTATCACTGATCATAATCATTGTAATAACAATTACTATTTAATGTAATCACCTTGTGATAACTACAAATTATGTGCAGTAAATGCGTTGTGATAACTACAAGTAATATTTATAGGAAGTGCAGCTCATATTTATGGCAATTACATTCATATTTACAGTAACCGCTTTTTCATCAGAATCATCTCAATTTGTAAGAATTTTTTTGCCTTTTAGGTAATACTATACCATTAAAAAAATTTATACATAATTTATCACCAAAATAATATAACTACTTGTGAACCTATGACTTTAAAATAAAAAACTCATCAAAATGCATAATTTATTAAAAAATTATCTTCGCCACATTATTTTAATATAAAATTTTATATAATTTTTTTTTAAGAATTATCATTTTCCTTTCAATTTAAGAGTTTCCTTTTCAAATTTAATTTAATTTTTTTTAAACACTCTCACACATACCTATCACCCTTCTTTTTCAAATTCATACAGTTATTCAACACATTTTTCTAAAATACTTGGTATACAAATATAATCAAGAAACTCAATACCCAGAGTTGTAATAGCGTTGCTGTTTTGAGGTGTTTTAAAGCCTATTATGATTGACAAAAGAGTTTGTAGGATACTAAACGAAACGTGATTGGACTTAAAACGACAGTATAAAACTGTAAATTACAGCGATACTTGAACGGTGAAAACCAAATGATCATTTTGTTCCCTCATTTACATTTTTGAAAACCAAAAATTGTGATTCTAAAATAGAAGAGATGCCCAAATCAAAAGAGAGGCCGTTTATCAAACATAAAACATAAAAAGAGTTTTTCATTCAGCCATTCAAACTCAACATACATAACCAGCAGAGACTCCCATCAACCATGGACTCAACCCCTCATACAAACATAACCATACAGCTAGCGACCATGAAACCATGATCACAAACCAGACATACTAAGACTACTATGTAGTACTAGGAGGACTAGAATTTAGATTATTGTTGATGATATATAGGATCATAGGACCATCTCTATCTCTGCTTTATAAAAGGCTGCTTCCCTCTCATTTGCAGGTGCAAGGGTCACAGGTGCAGTTGTCTCCGCACTTGCAGCCACCATTCTCAGCTGCCACACCCATCTCAGATCCCTCAAAGTATCTGTATGCATAAAAGCACCATATATCAGATTTATTTAGCTTTAGATTGTGATATTTATATATACATATATGTATACATATTATATATATATACATACGTCTTCGTGGGTGCAACGCCAACGATAAGGGTCTCAGTAGCAGTCTTCTCTGAGTAGCTCATGTCAGGGTACATGCCGCATCTGTCATGAACCATGATTATCCAAAAGTTTTAGCATATCAATTAATAATGATAAACAATTGAGGAGTTACGTTTGAAAATTTAGATAAAATAGATCAAAGGAATAGGATGATTAATCGAAATTGAGTCCTTTGGAAGAACGCATATCATAGAGAGAGAGAAAAAAATATCCCAAAGATCTATTTGTTTTTACAGGAAATGTACTCCGAGAAAATTTTTCTTGAAAAAAGGATGATTTTTCGAAGAACCCATATTCCCAAAAGCTAACGAAAAAACCCATGATATGTCACACGATCCCATTCACGGTTTTTTTTCCCGAGAAAGAAAAAATTATCTACGGAAACAAACAGAGATCGAATGAAACAAAAGGAAGTCATACCCTCCGCAGCCGCTGCCGCACTTGCAGCCAGATCCGCAGCCACAGCTTCCTCCGCAGCAAGACATTTTCTGGAGCGAGAAAGTTAGAAACAGAGAGAAAATCTAAAAGACACTTAAGAAAGCTCGAAAATGCAGAATGAGTATTAAGGGACGGCCCCGTAATCCAATTTATAATGGAGGGGAGGAGAGAGAGTGGAGGCCATCACCACGTGTCATGATCTGACGTGATGTTAATCCCAACGTAACAGGTCCCACATCTGTTACCGCCCTCTCTTCCCCTACCCGTCGTTTTTCCTATGTGTCACGGGTTGCCACCCGTGGCACGTCGAGGGCCGCGAGGGACCTTGGCGTGGGGCATGTCTGAGCATGATTGGCCGGTGGCATGGCAATCTCGTAATTTGTATTTTCCATATTTATTGGATTTATGGATTGTGACTCCTCGAGGGGGTAGGATGTTTCTTCCTATCAGTTTGGAGATGGCTCAGAATGCTATTATAAGGGGGGGCATGGTGTTGACTCTACCACCCCCTGGTGCTACCGAAAGGGACAGCATTCAAGTGAGTCCCCCAAGGGAGTGGGCGAGACTTGGGGGCCGGCTGTGGCACGTGGCTGCAGTCCTCATGCTAGTCAAGGGGCTACATGGGCGGCATTGTGCCCGGTGGGGCAAATGTTGGGCATTGGCGTCGAGGATGGGGTTGTGGCATTCGCACCCGCTACGCCATAATTATAAAGTGGTGGGGCTTATGTCCATGACGGATTGGACCTCGGTGTGCACACTTGCATGCCGTGTGTCTCGTGTGCACTTGCGCATTGGGTTCACGCTTGTGCACACGGCCGCTTGGTTTGGCTAGCATTGGTGTCGCGGGGCACTATGCTGTGGGCTTAACAGTCGCTATTCGGTGGTGTCTTTCCTTGCGGGCAACCTTGACGCGGGGCGCTAAGAGCTTCAAGGATGGAGGCGTTGTGCCTAACAGGTGATGCTTGGCTGACGCGCGCATGTCTAGTTGCACATGGCCATCTGGCTTGTGTTTCGAGAGGGACTGGCGCTAAGCACGTTGCTTGCTGTGTGTGCGCGCATTTGAGTATGGCGTTGCTATCGCCTATAGCTTGGGTTGCCTTATGGCTTGAGCATCAGAGGTCCGTGCTTAAAGAGTTATGCGGGGCATTACGGATGGATCCTGGACAAGCGCATAATCTTATGCCTTGGTGTTTGAGTTTGGCGGGACTATTGCTTGGAGCATAGTCGCCTCACGGGTGTATTCCGCTGCGTATGATCATGGCGGGTCGCATTTAGTGTCACCGTGTGGTGCCCGGCCTGCCAGCCCGTGACAGTTGGTATCAGAGCACTAACCATCGTGGTGTGCATCAATTGGGTGTGGCTTCTCTTATCCGTGTGGGCATACTCTTCAGTTGTGGTGGACTTCTCCCAGTGGGTTGTTTGCTTCAGATTGTTGGTTGTCGGTTTATCGGTGGAGCGAGTTTCATTCCATCTTGTGACGAATGGATTGGTGGCCCGAGCTAGCAGTTTTCCAGTCTATGTGGGCTAAAATCTTATGGTATCAGTGGACTTGGTTGCTGTTTGAACCCCTTTGGTACCTTCTTAAAGTGGCCGCTTCAACAAGCTTTGGACGCGCGCTCGGTCCTTTGATTGTGGTCGTGGTGCACAGTGCAGCAGGCCTTCTTAAGGATGTGCATGAGACCGACTTTGTAGTGCATAATAGTGCTGCTTTGTTGGATTGGTGGGATATTTCTACAGTATGTGAGCTTGTGCGAAAGGACTTGCTTCGTGTTGTGGGGATTTACTTGCCTTCATTTGACCCTTGAGTTGGCCAAAACCGTTGGCAGCTTTGCTCGTATTATTGCATGGTTACTTTGTTGGCTTCGTGCTTGCTTAGTGGATTGTGCTCATTTCTGCGCTTGGCTGTTGGCATTGTGAAGAGCGTGTTTTGTTAAAACATTTTTGGGTTGGTCTTGCCTCGTTGTGATACATGTTGGCTAGTGGATGCCAGGTGACTCGGAGGAGCTCATTGTTGCTAGAGAGCACCGTGTAGCGAGGGTTCATCAAGACATTAAGTCCTCCGGCGGAGGGAGGCATTTTGTGGGCAAACTTCGGGTGAAGATCAGAGGATCAGGCACTGGAGTTGCATTGTGGGCAGACTTCGGGTGAAGATCAGAGGATCAGGCACTAAAGCTGCATGTGGGGCAGACTTCGAGTGAAGATCAGAGGATCAGACACTGAAGCTTTGCAAACTGATTTCGGGTGAAGGCTGAAGAGCCGAGGTACTGGAACAGTGTGGGTTGTCTTCAGGTGAAGGTCTAACGACTAAGGTACTGGAGCAACATTGTGGGAACTTCGACAGTTGGAACCGTTTGCCAGTGGGCAGTGTTTACTTTGACAGTGCAGACGGACTTGCATCCGGTGGGAGTGCCGGTCAGATGGGAACTAGTGTGGGACAGAACCACAGGTTGTCGCGAGGGCATCTTTGGGTCTTGCACAGGGTGACTTCTGATGTCAAGTGAGCTTTTGTGGGTTCAGCTGCGGAGTTTGTGTAGAGGGTGCACGCGGAGTGCTCGTCGATGGGGGCATCGACACCTCGAAGTGGTGGAGGGTGCATGACGGCCAATGCACGCCTTTCTTTTGTGCGCGACGGACAGCGCCTATTCAGGTACATATTGCCGACGGATGGAGCAATATGGTACGGGGCACTTGCTCAGAGGAGTTTGTGCTTGCTTTATGTGGTGGAAAAGGTGTCTTATTTTGCTTGCCGAGTTCAGCATGGGAGTCTGGGCGAACCTTTGCTTCGAGTAGCGTGGGGGCAGATTTGGTGGCGACCGGATTTGTAGGCAATCCGCACAGAGGTGTTGGTCTGCGAGGAGTGGTGGAAACTCATCGTGGGGGCATATGAGCACTACCGCATTCAGCGTTATGCTTGGCATCAACGAGGGCGTTGATTGCTTGAGTGGGGGAGAGTGTCAGGAGTTGGCACTAGTTGTGGCGTGTGCCAGGAGTTGGCACCGGGCTTTGGCATCATCGAGGACGATGATCGTTGAAGTGGTGGAGAATGTCACGGGTTGCCACCCGTGGCACGTCGAGGGCCGCGAGGGACCTTGGCGTGGGGCATGTCTGAGCATGATTGGCCGGTGGCATGGCAATCTCGTAATTTGTATTTTCCATATTTATTGGATTTATGGATTATGACTCCTCGAGGGGGTAGGATGTTTCTTCCTATCAGTTTGGAGATGGCTCAGAATGCTATTATAAGGGGGGGCATGGTGTTGACTCTACCACCCCCTGGTGCTACCGAAAGGGACAGCATTCAAGTGAGTCCCCCAAGGGAGTGGGCGAGACTTGGGGGCCGGCTGTGGCACGTGGCTGCAGTCCTCATGCTAGTCAAGGGGCTACATGGGCGGCATTGTGCCCGGTGGGGCAAATGTTGGGCATTGGCGTCGAGGATGGGGTTGTGGCATTCGCACCCGCTACGCCATAATTATAAAGTGGTGGGGCTTATGTCCATGACGGATTGGACCTCGGTGTGCACACTTGCATGCCGTGTGTCTCGTGTGCACTTGCGCATTGGGTTCACGCTTGTGCACACGGCCGCTTGGTTTGGCTAGCATTGGTGTCGCGGGGCACTATGCTGTGGGCTTAACAGTCGCTATTCGGTGGTGTCTTTCCTTGCGGGCAACCTTGACGCGGGGCGCTAAGAGCTTCAAGGATGGAGGCGTTGTGCCTAACAGGTGATGCTTGGCTGACGCGCGCATGTCTAGTTGCACATGGCCATCTGGCTTGTGTTTCGAGAGGGACTGGCGCTAAGCACGTTGCTTGCTGTGTGTGCGCGCATTTGAGTATGGCGTTGCTATCGCCTATAGCTTGGGTTGCCTTATGGCTTGAGCATCAGAGGTCCGTGCTTAAAGAGTTATGCGGGGCATTACGGATGGATCCTGGACAAGCGCATAATCTTATGCCTTGGTGTTTGAGTTTGGCGGGACTATTGCTTGGAGCATAGTCGCCTCACGGGTGTATTCCGCTGCGTATGATCATGGCGGGTCGCATTTAGTGTCACCGTGTGGTGCCCGGCCTGCCAGCCCGTGACACTATGGTTCTAATCTGTCCTCTAGTCTCCTGGCGAGGGTCTCTATGTAGAATCTGGATTGTACCAAACTAGCGGTTGATGATCCATGACGAGGACGAAAGCGAAAGTCTTAGCCGTTCGATGGTTCGGTTCATGATTTTGGATCCGCCTTTGCGGGCCTCCATCTCCATATGAGCAATTTCTTTCAGGGCTGCTAACATGGTTAGCTGCCATGAAACAACTTATTCGAGCTCGATTATTTGCTAAAAACTTAATTAAAATATTTAAATAAGTTATGGTACAATCTATTTTAAGATATTTAAAATTTAAAATTTAGTTAAAATAATGAAAAAATAAAAATATTCAAATAGCTTAAAACTTATTTTAAATTGACTCAAAAATTAATCAAATTGAGTTTAAACGCATTTGGAAATTTTCTAAGTTTCAAGCAATATATCTTAAATAAGCCACCAATTTGGCTCTTTTTACAACTTGTAATAATTTATATCAGAATCACCACATCATGGTAATAGTTAACCCCATTTTGGAAGATAATTCGTGCGGATCATAAAATTAGCCCCGCCGAATTTTGTGCAGCCAAATGTAAAACATGTGGGCCACTTGAATTAAAAATTCTTTTTTTGAGCAACTTAAGAAAGCAAGAGTATAATATACCCACCAAGGGATGGGGAAGGGCAAATGCAGGGGCTTGAAGCGAAAGGCCGGAACTAACGAGTAGGGCTCTATCACTGGCCATCTATGTTTGACTTAGTACGAGTCACTCAGTTTTTTTTTTTGTTATAATGTCTAAATATTTAACAGGCCATTCTTTTGACCTTGCGTAGGTTCATGATTTTTTTTTTATTATTAATAGGGTGTTCAGACTAATTTGTGCGTATCTCAATTAATCTCAGAACATATACAGTCCTCTAATTTCATATAATTTGAGTAATTACTAAACCAAAAATTTTGGGAGTGGCCCCGAGAAATTGATACAATCTAAGGAATTTTGAATCTAAGATTTTAGAGAAAGCAGACTTCCAAGTCTTAAGGCTTGACTATCGGGCCAACCTTTTGAGCCACGTTTGTTTGCGAGATAAAAAAATAAGAGATAAATAATATCATAATTGATGAGAGATTACTCATACTATGTTTAGTTAAGGTAGAATAAGAAATAAGATAAGTAATTTTAATATAATAATTTATAGCTACAAAATAAATATTAATATAATAATTATATAACATTAATATAATATCATGTAGTGTATTTGTAATATTATATAAAAATGTGAGGAGTGGACAAAATTATCTTTTGGTGACTTATCCTACACCTATGAATATAGCATCCCACCTCCTATGTGGGATGGTTTATCCTCTATTTTTGTAGGTTGTATTCATTTGATTGTTTTGGGTCAAAGTAATATTTAACATAATTGGGTTGCAAATATACTAATTAATCAAGAAATAAGGTCAAAAAGGGGTAAATTTATTTTAATAATTTTTAATTTTTCTATGAATCACTTTCTTTAATAAATACCAAAATCTATAATAGTTTAAAAAAAAGAAAAGTTTTTATAAAAAATCTCAATAAAAATGTGTTATTTTATATTTTGATACCATAATAATACACATAGTAACTAATAATTGATCTAAACTAGACTCTTGAAAAATTGGCATATGAATAATATGTTTACGTGAGGATGAAAATGACTTCAATAATAATTATTAAACCAAAATATCTCATCTAGATTGAAGCGGTTGTTCAACACAACTATAGCTATTAAGAAATATGAGGATGCTTTCCATTTGAGAGATTTGGATTCTTTCTATTTCATGAATTGGAATGGAGATCTCTATTTCAGTGATTGAGGTGTTGACACATCAGCTAATATAAAAATAAAGGGTTCAAATGAATTGACTTAAAATTTATTTAAAAATAAATAATTTTATAATTATATATAAAAAAATAAATTTTAATATAAAATAACGTAATTTTAATAAAATATGTAATAAAATTATATTTAAATTATTGATTATGAAATAGAGATCCGAATTCTCATTTGAGTACCTCCCTTAAAATAGCCCCTCATTTTTATAGCACTTTCACTTGAGAAGTCAGAGAAAATAGAAACTTTGAACACGCAACCACTTTTACAGTTACAAAATGTGTGGCTACGATACATTCTCTCCATTTCTTGGAATTCCAAGATTCAAAGTGATGCCAAAACGTGTACACTCTTTGTTGATTTCATGACAATAACAACTAACAACCAAACCAAACCTATCGGTGGAAAGAAATGATTGAATTTTTATCCCATTTGGGAACCGAGAACACTTATGCTCGGACACGTCATCACTGATCATAATCATTGTAATAACAATTACTATAAAATGTAATTGCCTTGGATAACTACAAATTATGTGCAATAAATGCGTTGTGGTAACTACATATTTATAGTAAGTGCAGCTCATATTTATGGCAATTACATTCATATTTACAGTAATCGCTTTTATACCATAATCATCTCAATTTGTTAGAATTTTTTTGCCTTTCAATTTGGGTGATACTAGAAAATTAAAAAATTTATACATAATTTATCAAAATAATATAATTAAATTATAAATTTATCACTTTAAAATAAAAAAATTATTAAAATATTTGTTTATTATAAAATTACATTAGGTACATTATTCTGATATGTACATTATTTTGATACAAAATTCTGTACAAAATTTTTTAGAAAGTAGTATTTTTCTTTCGATTTAGGAGTTTTAGATTGCATAGGCACCTGTATCGTGAAAACCAATGATCATTTTGTTTCCTCATTTACTTTTTTAAAAACCAAAAATTGTGAATCTAAAATAAAAGAGATGCTCATAAAATCAAAAGAGAGGCCGTTTATCAAACATAAAACATGAGTTTTTCATTCAGCCATTCAAACTCAACATACGTAACCAGCAGAGACTCTCATCAACCATGGACTTAACCCTTTATACAAACATAACCATACAGCTAGCGACCATGAAATCATGATCACAAACCACAGACATACTAAGACTACTAGTACTAGGAGGACTAGAATTTAGATTATTGTTGATGATATATAGGATCAAAGGACCATCTCCATCTCTGCTTTATAAAAGGCTGCTTCTCTCTCATTTGCAGGTGCAAGGGTCACAGGTGCAGTTGTCTCCACACTTGCAGCCACCATTCTCAGCTGCCACACCCATCTCAGATCCCTCAAAGTATCTGTATGCATAAAAGCACCATATATCAGATTTATTTAGCTTTAGACTGCGATATTTATATATACATATATGTATACATATTATATATATACATACGTCTTCGTGGGTGCAACGCCAACGATAAGGGTCTCGGTAGCAGTCTTCTCTGAGTAGCTCATGTCAGGGTACATGCCGCATCTGTCATGAACCATGATTATCCAAAAGTTTTAGCATATCAATTAATAATGATAAATAATTGAGGAGTTATGTTTGAAAATATAGATAAAATAAATCGAAGGAATAGGATGATTAATCGAAATTGAATCCTTTAGAAGAACGCATATCACAAAGAACGAGAAAAAAATATCCCAAAGATCCATTTTTTTTTACAGGAAATGTACTCCCGAGAAATTTCTTCTTGAAAAAGGAATGAATTTTTTGAAGATCCCATATTCCCAAAAGCTAACGAAAAAACCCATGATATGTCACACGATCCCATTCACGGTTTTTTTTCCCGAGAAAAAAAATTTATCTACGGAAACAAACAGAGATCAAATGAAACAAAAGGAAGTCATACCCTCCGCAGCCGCTGCCGCACTTGCAGCCAGATCCGCAGCCACAGTTTCCTCCGCAGCAAGACATTTTCTGGAGCGAGAAAGTTAGAAACAGAGAGAAAAATGAAAAGACACTAAAGAAAGCTCGAAAATGCAGAATGAGTATTAAGGGACGGCCCCGTGATCCAATTTATAATGGAGGGGAGGAGAGAGAGTGGAGGCCATCACCACGTGTCATGATCTGACGTGATGTTAATCCCAACGTAACAGGTCCCACATCTGTTACCGCCCTCTCTTCCACCCACCTGTCGTTTTTCCTATGGTTGTAATCTGTCCTCTAGTCTCCTGGCGAGGGACTCTATGTATAATCTCGATTGTACCAAACTAACGGTTGATGATCCATTACTAGGACGAAAGCGAAAGTCTTAGCCGTTCGATGGTTCGGTTCATGATTTTGGATCCCCCTTTGCGGGTCTCCATCTCCATATGAGCAATTTCTTTCGGGGCTGCTAACATGGTTAGCTGCCAAGAAACGACTTATTCGAGGTCGATTATTTGCTAAAAACTTAATTAAAATATTTAAATAAATTATGATACAATCTATTTTAAGATATTTAAAATTTTAAATTTAGTTAAAATAATAGAAAAAATCAAAATATTTAAATAACTTAAAACTTATTTTAAATTGACTTAAAAATTAATCAAATGGAGTTTAAACACATTTGAAAATTTTCTAATTTTCAAGCAATATATCTTAAATAAGCCACCAATCTGGCTCTTTTTACAACTTGTAATAGTTTATATCAGAATCACCTCATGCTCATGTTATTAGTTATCCCCATTTTGGAAGATAATTAGTGCGGATCATAAAATTAGCCCCGCCCAATTTTGTGCAGCCAAAAGTAAAACATGTGGGGCACTTGAATTAAAAATTCTTTTTGAGCACCTTAAGAAAGCAAGAGTATAATATACCCACCAAGGGATGGGGAAGGACAAATGCAGGGGCTTGAAACGAAAGGCCGGAACTAACGAGTAGGGGTGTCAAGGGCTCTATCACTGGCCAACCTCACCAGCGAAAGGCCGGAATTCTGTTTTTTTTTGTTATAATGTCTAAATATTTAACAGACTATTCTTTTGAACTTGTGTAGGTTTATGATTTTTTTTATTATTAATAGGGTGCTCGGACTAATTTGTCCACATCTCGATTAATCTCAGAACATATACAGTCCTCCAGTTCTATATAAACCGAATAATTACTAAATAAAAAATCTTGAGAGTGGTCCCGAGAAATTGATAGCATTTAAGGAGTTTTGAATCTAAGACTTTAGAGGAAGTAGACCCCCAAGTCTCAAGGCTTGACTATCGGGCCAACCTTTTAAGCCACGTTTATTTGCGAGATAAAAAAATAGGAGATAAATAATATCATAATTGATGAGAGATTATTCATACTATGTTTAGTTAAGGAAGGATAAGAAATAAGATAAGTAATTTTAATATAATAATTTATAACTACAGAATAAATATTAATATAATAATTATATAACATTAATATAATATCATGTAGTGTATATGTAATATTATATAAAAATGTGAGGGGTGGACAAAATAATCTTTTGGTGCCTAATCCTACACCTATGAATATAGTATCCCACCCCCTATGTGGGATGGTTTATCCTCTATTTTGGTAGGTTGTATTCATTTGATTGTTTTGAGTCAAAGTAAATATTTAACATAATTGGGTTGCAAATATACTAATTAATCAAGAAATAAGGTCAAAAAACGGGTAAATTTATTTTAATAATTTTTAATTTTTCTATGGATCACTTTCTTTAATAAATACCAAAATCTATAATAGTTTTAAAAAAAGAAAAGTTTTTATGCAAAATCTCAATAAAAATGTGTTATTTTATATTTTGATACCATAAGAATACACATAGTAACCGATAATTGGTCTAAACTAGAGTCTTGAAAATTTGGCAATGATTTATTTGCAATTCGCCAATTAGTGAATTGGAGCACAGTTAGCCTTTCTAGTTAAAAAAAACAAGTAACTTAGCCTCTAAGACATGCATGTTCGTCAAATGACATTGACCTTTACTCTAGGGTTAAGAGATTTAATGGAAAGATAATACTAATACTCTTGTTTGATGGGGTCTCCCCAAATAAAGCTTGTTAATATTATTATACCACTAAAAATTTATCTTTATTCTCTATCAATAGAGTGAAAATGAGAAACATAAACAAAACTTTTAAAAAGTTGATTGGGAGATAGATCGTATGATATGATTGACTAATAATCTTTCCCGCTTAAGAGATTTGGATAAGATAGTCAATATAGCATAAGTCACGACTGATGCTAGATCCGTATGATTCTCATAATTGACTTATAATCTTTATTGCATAAGAGATTTGGATAAGAAAGTCAATATAGCATGAGTCACGACTGATGCTAGATCTGTTCATGTTGTAAATATCGGTCAGATGATATTGCCTAAGGTCTAGTGCTTAGGTCAATTAGAGATCTTGAATGAGTTCAGGTGTTTTGATTGCTATGGTGAGGAATCCTAGTTTTCACACACCCAGACACTCTTATTTCTTTATAATTTATCCTACTTGAAATGGTATTCTTTGATAATGAAATGAAATAATATTCAAAGGTTAAAAAAATTTAATGGAAAGGTAACTTGTCAAAACAAAAATGTGTGACTAAATCAAACGTTGATAACAAAAGTATCCGACGATTGCTATGTGAGACTGAGAGTGACTTATACCCTACCACCCAAACACTTCACTATCGACCACAACAACAATTTTTATTATTTTATGTTTGGTTTTTAAATTTATTAACAGCGTTAATAAAATTGATAAATTCTGACAGCGTAGTCTTGTAATACCAGTATAAATAATGTAATTTTATTTATTTATTTATTTTTTATTGCTTCGAAAATAATAATGTAACTCTATGAATGTTAACAATTAGGACAAAGATGGCCGTGCTAGTCCATGCAAGCCATGTTCTTATTCGAAATACAAAGGTCGAGATAGTTCTAGGCAGACTCATCATGAGAGTGACATCTGAAAAACAAAACAAGAAAGCCGAACAAGAAGATGGGAATATAGATTTGACAACCGTGGTTGTTTTATCCCAGAGTTATGGGAAGAGAAATAGAAAAAAAATTACCATGGAGATGAGAGATGGGAATACTGGGGTCCAACAAATAATAAAAAAGATAGAGAAAAAACGTAAGTACGTGTTTGGCAGAGCAGCAAAATAATGTATTTTCCTTCATATTGCTACCTAACATAATAAACCATGCTTACAAAGACCACCTTGCTCAATACAGTAGCACCTGCAAATAAAAGCCTATTTTCTACACAGATGGTGAGAGATACAGGAAGCTGTTTGGCCGCGGCCACACCTTGGATTTTGCCATTCTAACTTGGCTTTCCAACATACCAACACAAACGATAAAAGAGATACACAAGGTTATGTTTGGATGAGTCAATGGTTTATGCCGGTGGTCGAGGCGTATTAGACCCACTCATTTGGCGATCTAATCAAAAAATTTATACACAATTTATATACAAAATAATATGATTGAATGAAAACTTTCACTTTTACTTCAATACGAAACACCCATTATGATAATTATTAATTTTGTCACATTATTCTGATAAAATTTTTTGTATAACTTTTATGGACTAATAGCATTTTTCTAAAGCCTAGTAAGATGTGGTGCCGCTTTAACTTTCAAAAAAATAAACAAATAAATAAAAAGAAAAAAAATCAATTAATTTTTAAAAGCCAATAACAACAATAATTTGACTTTAGCTTGGACTGTTGATTCTAAAAAAAAAAAGAAAAAATAAAAACAAGTCTGTATCACAGAACCCTTCTGTAATGAAGTGTTAGGTGGATCAATAATTCAATTGGACCACACTACTACCAGCAGTTATTCCAATACCGTGAAAACAAAATTCAATAGGGGTGGCCTACTGGTGGGTCGGCCTTCGTGCTAAAGCATGGTCCGCTATTATTCGTGCAGTTATGAAGTTTACTTGATTTGTATAAACGATAGTGTTACACAAGCTCAAAAGAGTAATCGTTAAGGCCGTAGCAAAATCAAAAAAAAAAAAAAAAAGTTTCAACATGAGAAAAGAAATAAATTCTTCTTATATTTGCCCAGTAATATAATACTAAAGTGGCCACTTTTGTAAAAATGAAAGCTGGATTCTCATAAAGGAAGAGCAAAATATA
Organism: Euryodendron excelsum; assembly: GCA_033060915.1. Lineage (NCBI taxonomy): Eukaryota > Viridiplantae > Streptophyta > Magnoliopsida > Ericales > Pentaphylacaceae > Euryodendron > Euryodendron excelsum. The sequence continues at coordinate 35,791,045 of CM065392.1, read as the reverse complement.
TGTTATGATGAAAGATTGCTTGATCCAACCAGCTTCCAGTGCTGAATTCAAAGGCATGACTGCAAGTCAATTATTCCAAAAACTTAACTAAACATATAATTAAAGAACAGAAGATTATAATTATTATTATATTTTCTATGCTTAAATATTTAATAGGAAGGCATATGATACTGTTAATTTGAAGAGAGACATAAGTAAGAGATATTAATGGATTCTCCCAAGCACTGGACTTCATAAAGAATGGTTCCCCTCTTCTCTAGCAAAATCTCATTTCATTTGCTCATTCTCAGTCACTCAATACATATATACTATATAGTCTATATATATCTATAGGCCCTCTTTTCCGATTCCCAACAGCACATGGGCTGTTCTATTCTGGTTTCTTTGAAGTGACCCCACCATTGATGAACTAAAAACAACAGAGAAAGAATAGCCCCATCACCCACTCTCAAGAGACTCAATGATCTGTGGTGGGGCCTAAATGAACTTGGACCCTTTGCTGTGTGGATGTGGAATCCCAGCACAGGTGATCATTGTCCTCCTCTTTTAGGCCTGCTTTCACATGCATTTTAAAATCTCTTTTTCACTTGGTTCTAGTGATAAAGATAAAGCTCCATGTCAAGTCTGAATAGGGTTGGAACTTGGGTGATTTGTTTTTTATTTGGAGAAGTTACACTTTATAATTTAAGAGAAAATCATATGATTCTTAGTAATTTAAAAGTGAACGTATTTGTAATAAATTTGGTAAAATAACAAAATTGTTCTGGTAAAGAACAACCCTATAATTTGACCTAAAAGGGTAAAATTACTTTTTTTATTTTTCACTTTTAAAAAAATAAAATGACGAAAATACTCTTATGATTGAATTGTCGTTAATTCTAGTGATTTTCATTCAATTATAGTTAAGTCTAAACCACAAAAAGATTTTATGTTCACTTTTAAGCCACATAAAGATTTATGTGATTTTTGTTTAAATCACATAGAAGTAAAGTGCAATTATTCCTTTTTATTTTATAAGATGTCCAACTAACTGCTCCGCTTATGAATGGTAAATTCATGTATTGCATGAATAATAACTACCAACAGGACTTAGCATGAGTGTCAGGCTGTTAGCCAACTATTGAGCCACCCTTGCAGTTACACCTTGTTTGGAACATGGGGGAGCGAAGGGAAGAAAAGAAAACGGAAAGAGTAAAAAAAAAAAAAAATTTTCCTTCTCTGTCTAATTTTATAAAGTAAATGAAGAAAAAAAAAAAGAAACAGAAAGTGAGTGTTTGTGTGTGTGCATTTTTTCCCTCTCATTTTCTTTTTCTTTTCTCTCATTTTTCCTTTCCTTTATTTCTTAAGTAGAACGAAACAAGAAAAGAGAAATTCCCCAAGTGACGTGGGGTCTCTGTTTGAAGCCTTAAAGGGGTGGTTGGTTGGTGTAAAGAACAGCATGCATGCCTATGAGAAAGTGGTGGTAGTACAAGAACTACCACACAACTACCCGTGCTGCTAAAGCAACACACACCTCTGCAAAAGAGAAAAAGGAAAAGCTGGTTACAATTAAAAGCAACTTTAGATAGAGCCATGGAGGCAACCCAATGACTTGAGGAAAAGGGTAGCTGTCTCTATTCTTTGAATGAAGTGGAGATATGGATGTTTCCCATAACGTGTTTAAATTGCTTCCTTTGCCCATTCATTGAGAAAGACAATCTAAAGGCCGGTCACCATTCATTGAGGGAACAGAAAAAAGAAAAAAAGAACAAGAAAATGAAAGAGAGAGGTAAAAATCCAAAGAGGTTAGCAGTCTCTGAAAGCTAAGGGGATATAAGGATTATGCAAGAAAGACGACTTTGGATTGCTCAATAGCAAAATCTAATTTGCGTTCTTTCTTTCATGGACGTGGAGAACAAACAAACATATTTAGGCAGCCTTACTCCGGTACATAGAAAGATAAAAATCCAAAGAGGTTAGCAATCTTTGAAAGCTAAGGGGATATAAGAATTATGCAAGAAAGACAATTTTGGATTGCTCAGTAGCAAAATCTAATTTGCATTCCTTCATCTATGGACATTGAGAATAAACAAACAAATAAACATATGCACGCAGCCTTACCCCGACATGTAGAGAGGTTATTTTTGTATTTTTAACCTGTGAAACTTAGGTCACAAATCGCAATAGAGTAATCTTACTTATATGTCAAATTTTGCCTTTATTTTATACATATATAAATATATATAATTAATTTGACTACTTTGCAATATTTTAAAGGTTGCAGTAGAAAAGAATGTGAATAATAACAGATAGATGCAAAAGTGGCCCCTTGAGGCCCATCCATCATTAATCCACTGTGGAAAGAACCGTTTTTAACAGATAAAAAGGCGGAGAAGAAAAAGAGCGCCCACCGTGGGGCTCGAACCCACGACCACAAGGTTAAGAGCCTTGCGCTCTACCGACTGAGCTAGACGGGCTTTGGTTGGCGGTTGCTGAGTCTTTTTTTATATAAACTATAAATATTTTGGAACTTGCTCCTGCAAAATCAACATTGGGGTTTCATTCTAGTTTTTGGTCTACAATTTCAGCTTGGAACTACTGCAAACATGGAAGTAAGGCTGATTTTTATAGATAGAAAAAAATTGTAGGCATTCGATAGAGCTGCTTAAAGGCAGCACAAAGAAATGCCAGGAAATGGTTCTTTGGCTTTCCCTCCCAACCATTTCATTTACTTGTCCCTCCAGTCCTGAATTTTCAATTATTCAATCTCATATCCCAACCTCAAAAGATAATGTTAAAAAAAGAGGTAAAGTAACCTTGTGTTGATTATTGTTTGTTTTTTTATATATTAAAAAAGTTAAACTTGATGGGCTTGAATGATGATTATCAGAACTATTCAACGCATGACATTTCTAACTCATCTACACAAAAGATAATGTTAAAAAAAGGGCAGAACTTTGTGTGTGTGTGTGTGTGTGTGTGTGTTGAGAGAGACAGAGAGAGATAGATGGGTACCTTGAGGTTAACGATGATAAAGAAGAAGAAACAATCAGAAAATGGACGTTCTGCAGGCAAGAGAACTTTGTTGGGCTGGTCATATCCTCTTGAGAAGAGTCCAGCACAGATATTGGACTGGGTTCTGCCTAACAGAGCTTATTGTGGCCTGGATCTCATTCTCATGTTGAGCATTTTTTTTCTGCCGTTTGCAAGCTTCCCAAATCGTCAAAATCAAAACCCACTTCACCTTTTGCTTCCTCATCTTTGGCAACAGGATTTAATTCACCATGTTGTAATGATTTGTTAAGATTGCAAATTTATGCCAATCCTTGCATTGTCTTTGAGTCTAAATTCTAATTTTTTTTAACACTAATAGACATACCACAGAACAGAGGAATTTCGATGGGCTATATAGTCCCCATTGGAAATCAGAAAATTTATAATTTTTTATTGATCAAAATGTAATTCAGTTTGGCTGCAGAGAAAATTTCAAAGAAAGAAAAGAAGCAGGATAGAAACAGGGACGTGATATTTTTCTTATCTGGTACCTTACGGATCAAACACCTTTACTTATTAGCCTCATAAACTTATCAGGCTCATGTAAGTTGGTCGTTTCATTGTTCAAAACCCAAAAACAGCAAAACCAAAAAAAAAAACAGAAACACAAAAAGAACCCCTGCTGGGCTGATGTACATTGGGCTTACAGAGCTTTTTGTTGGAGGCCCAGAAAACTCATAGTTTTATGGTGGCTCGGGGCTCCCAAAGCATTCTCAATGGGATAAAGTGGATGTCCAGGCCCATTTGGAAACTCAAATCATTAGATCATGCCATGGGCTTTGATTAACCTTTAAGTCCTATCTCCCAACCTAACTAGAATAAATAGAAACACCAAAAACCAAAAATAAAAAGTAAGAATAAAAAATAATAAAAACTTAACAAAGACTACTAAACCTATAGCCTTTTTTTAAATAAATCCATAGTCATCCCTCTCAGGTGGGTAGGTCTTGTCACATGAGAGTAAAGGTTATGGATCAATTGAACACTACTAAGAGATGCTAATTTCGTATTTTAAAACCATGATGCTTAGAGCAATCTTGCCATGGAGCCAACACTTCCTTAGCGCACTTGGAAATGTATCATCACTATTAGGCAATGATAGGTGTGAATGGAATGTTTTGACTAAAATAAAATTGTATGAAGGACAACGGAAGTCATAGCTGCAACCGCTCATCAGCCGCTAATTAAGTATTGTCATCTCAACTGGCCTATCAACCATATGTAAATCACATATGTGGATCACATGTGATAGTCATCAACTGACGTATGTGACTAGCTCTTCTCTTATATGAAAATGACATACAATGTGTTTGGCATGTTGACCGGCAACATGTGTAGTACAGACTTGTATCTTCCTTTATTGGACTATCAACGCCCAACTTGTACTTCACAAAAGGTAGAAAGTCAAACATATATCCCACTAAACAATAGCCGTAACGCTAAGGCAATAAAGAGTTGATAACTTTAAAAATTTATAGAGCTTTCAAATATATTTGAGTTTGCCTTATTTCTTTGGAGTCTATATCTCTAAAGAGCTTTTATAGATAGTATACTCAATTGCTGTTTGAAAATAAGAAAATGCGTCTCGACAACCTTGAAAGACTTTAACAAGTCTTACCATAAAATGCAGCTTAATGGTAAGTTCACACATTGCAAGAATTGGGGAGTTTGCTCTCTCTCCTTTATTGTTTATGCAGGATCACCGAACACAAATTTTGTAAAAATTGATACAGCACAATATTAAGTTTGTTGACTAGATGAAATAATTATTTAAAATAATTGTTACATCACATCATCGTGCTTACGTATTATAATATTTAGTTCAAAATAAAATATGTGTGAAATTTTTTATATAACAAAAAATTTAAATATAAAAATCCACTACATAATTAAAATAATTCTTATAATTTTTTTTAAAAATATCGTCACCCCCTACACAAGCTGCTTCCAGTACTACTATTACTATTTTACTCCAACTCCCACACGCGCTTTGCATGAGAACATGTACACAATGTCAACGCCAAATAGACCCACAAAAGAATCGAATAAAAAAACAAACAAAAAAGTAGTCAACTTTTCTCTCTCTCTCTCTCTCTCTCTCTCTCTCTCTCCACATTTATCTTTTCCTCTCCTGCTTCTCAGCTTCTCTCCTACTTGCTCTCTCTATCTAGTTTCGCTCTTACTCAACATGCATCTGCCATGAACAATCAGGTTTAGGGGACTCTCTCTAATTTATCTCCGTATTTCTTTCTCTTTAAGTTTTTTTTTTCTTTCTTCAAATGGGTAATTGTGTAGGGATGCTGAACCTCTGCTTCGCCGGGGACGATAGCGATATCTCAGGGCGGCATCTCGACATTGCCGTCTACCTGTCGAACCCTCTCGACGAGGGCTTGGGCCACTCCTTCTGCTACTTCCTGCCCGACCCGTCTCGACTCTCTTCCGATGACTCCACCACCACGTTCAAATCCATTTCCGGCGCTTCTCTGAGCGCCAACACTTCCACGCCTCTCTCCACAGCTCTGATTGATATCTGTCCCTACAACACCGCCTCTCTAGACAAGGCCTCGTCGTTCGAGAGCTCCGGCGCGTTCTCGGCCATTCCTCTGCAGCCAATTCCACGGAATTCAATTCCCTCGGTTCGTTCCGGCCCAATTCCCCGAAGCACCGGAGCTCTTTCAGGTTCTGGACCGATCGACAGAGGATTCTTATCAGGTCCTATCGAGCGTAGTTTCAGTTCGGGTCCATTAGAAAGCCAGTATGATCAGGTTCAGAGATATAAACCCAACTCCCAGAAATGGGATTTGATCAGGAATTTTAAAAAAGCTTTGGCAAAGTCGATTGTTTTGCCGATTCGAGGGGTTGCTGCAGCGAAAGTTTCTGATTGGACTAATGGGTTGGACAAGAACAACGACAATGGTACAGTGAGTAGTGGTAATACTAATACCTTGAGTAGTCACGTGAGCTTAGCTGAGGATAGTGATGAGACTCTGAATGTTCAGTGGGCACAAGGAAAGGCCGGCGAGGATAGAGTCCACGTCGTGATCTCGGAGGAACACGGATGGGTATTTGTTGGAATTTACGATGGATTCAATGGTCCCGATGCCACTGATTATTTGCTCAATAATCTTTACTCTATCATTCATAAGGAGCTCAAAGGATTACTGTGGAATAAGAAATCTGAATCCACCCCGAATTCGAACTTGAAGAAGGAGATGATGGTTCAAAATGATGAATTTGATCGATCACTGACGAGGGATCACATGTTTGATACTTATTCAGAGTGTTTTGAAAGAGAGAATTACCCATGCGGAAATGGGGATTCGGAGTTGGATTTTGATTCGAGGACCAAGAGGCATAAGAAGTCGAAGAACAGGACTAGAGGGGTGGCAAAGAAAAATTTAAGCAATTCAGAATATGAATCATATGATGAGGCGGTTGGAATTAACCATTCTGATGTCTTGAAAGCTCTTTCCGAGGCATTGAGGAAAACAGAGGAGTCATTCTTGGACATTGCTGATCTGATGTTAATGGAAAATCCAGAGTTGTCATTGATGGGTTCTTGTGTTTTGGTGATGCTGATGAAGGGGGAAGATATTTACTTGATGAATGTTGGGGATAGTCGAGCTGTTTTAGCTCGGAAAGCTGAACCTGATCTTAGGATCAGTAAGGTCCCCAAGGACTTGAAGAGGATCAATGAGGAAACTTTGAATGATCTTGAAGCATTGGATAATCTACCAAACTTAGCTTCTCTTCAGCTCACAATGGATCATTGCACAACCATGGAAGAGGTGAAGTTATATACTTTCATTTTTATTTTTTTTTGGAGAGTTGATTGATGTTTGTGGACTCTGTTTCAAATACCTTAAGCTTACATGATTTGGGCCTTTCCAATTTCAGGAGGTAAAGAGAATTAAGAAGGAACACCAGGATGATGCTTCTGCAATAACTAATGACAGGGTGAAAGGTTCATTGAAGGTCACTAGAGCTTTCGGGGCCGGATTTCTCAAGCAGGTACTTCTAGCTCCTAAGCTCATATTCATCCATGGATTGTCTCAATCAGCATATATATACACATTGTCTCAATGAGCTTCTATAATTCCTATGAATCCTTTTGGTCATTTTGCAGCCCAAATGGAACAATGCACTCCTAGAGATGTTCAGAATCGATTATGTCGGAAAGTCTCCATACATCACCTGTTTCCCATCACTCTGCCACCACAGACTCGGCCCAAGAGACAGATTCTTGATATTGTCTTCTGATGGACTCTATCAATACTTCACCAATGAAGAAGCTATCTCTGAAGTTGAGATGTTCATTTCTTCATTTCCTGAAGGAGATCCCGCGCAGCATCTCGTTGAAGAAGTGTTATTTCGAGCTGCAAAAAAAGCCGGTAAGACATTTACCTGAACCTTGGTTTGAATTAAAAGAAGTAAGTTATCAATTGGGTGAAGTAATTCTAATGAATTTGGCTTGGAAATTTGTAGGTATGGACTTCCATGAATTGCTTGATATCCCACAAGGAGACCGGCGCCGGTACCATGACGATTTATCGATAATCATTGTTTCTTTTGAGGGAAGAATCTGGCGTTCATCCATGTAAAGAGCGATATATACACAAACAGAAGATAGAAGAAGAAAAAAACAGTCTAGGACAGAGTAGCCGACCCCAAGTAGTTTGAAAAAGGCTTAGTTAAGTTGAGTTGGATGGTTTATTTATACATTATACATGTTGATATCTAAGAGATAGACCAATTGGTATAATTTTCATTCATTTATTTATATATTGGGTTTATTTTTTCAGCAATTGTTTATCCTCTGCAATACAACTTTCCTCTGTTGTTATTTCCAGATACGTTTGCTCTGCTTGAACCATTAATTCCTACTACTGTTTCATGTTCTCTTGTAAATTTTTCATCAAAACACTGTCTGCAATCGCTTTAGGGTTAGTTTTCAGGATCTTTCAAGTTGGGTGCCTGACAAAAAAAGGCCTCACTGCAGAACTGGTCAGTAGATATGAATCTGATAAGACTAGCCATATGGTCAAATAGCTTAATTATCTTCTGGAATCTGGAGAGAAGTTCCAAGTTCCATCCTAAATTCTACGATAATAGAATACAATTTGGAAAGATAGAAAGGGAGAATCAATTGAAACCACCATATAAAAGCTGAGACCTTTCAGACAACTAAGAAACTCTGCCACTGACTTGGGGGCTAATTTTCAAAACCCAGAAACGGTCTAATTCTGTATGAAAACTCTGAAAGTAAGAAACAATGACATAGTCTACCAATACCAGGAGACAGCTTGCATGAGAATGAGTTTCTAGAGACCTGACCTGTTTCAAAGTTTGACTGTTTGCTCTGTTTTGGTATCTATAACATGTGAACTATTAAAATTTGATGTTGAAATTGCATAGTGGTTTTTGACATTTGAACTGTCATCATCAATGGTCTATCTTACGTTGGAACCAGTAAGGTATTGATGGTGATGATCCTCCCACTTAAAAGGCCAGTCAAAAAATTGGATGGCTATGGGAAAGTTGAATGGATTCTATGGGAAGCTCAGGTGTTTTAGTCTTACAACTAGTTCCCGTGTTAATGGGAAGGGGTTGGAGTTCTGGCTTGACTTCAGATGGCATAGAATATATGATTCTTAATTTCTTTTTCCAAAATCCCACACGGCTAACGTAGGAAAAATGAAACTTGATGAAACTTTGACATCATGCTTATGAGAGAGAGAGAGAGAGAGAGGACGAGGACGTGGGCCAATTATATCCCATTATAACAAAAAATTACAGAAAATATATGAAAAAAGAAAAAAAGAAAAGAAAAGGAGACTTAAACGAAAATAAACTCTTAGCTAGAGGTAACCATTGGCCTAATAGGCTCGCTCAAGTTTGTTCATAAATTATAAGCCTTGAAAATTTTTTTTAAGCTCGATTAATTTGATGAGTGGACTTGAAAATTACTTTTGAAGCCCGGTCCAGTCCAATATATATATAAAATAATATATTTTTTATATTTTAATAGTATATATATGCATATGTAATTAAATTTTATGTTATTTAATATTATTTATAAAAAATTTATATATTAAACAAATTTTTTATTAAATGGTCGGGTTTAAAAATATAATTTTTTAATTAGGCAAGCTTGAAATTTAATTTTGGGTTAAGCCCGCCCAATGTCCACCCTGAGTCTTACTGGAGAACCTGCATTTGAAACCCTTCCAATTAGAGCTTTAAATCAGTTTTTCCCAGAGAATCTGTTTTGAAACCCTTCTAGTTTCAGCCTTCTCATCTTACACCAACGAATGCATATATATGCTAACCAGAAGAGCAGAGCACATGAAAGTGCAAAAATTTCAATTATAACTTCTCTTTTTAATTTAACAAGATCTGGAAAAGGCAACTAGGTACAAAAAATACTAATGCACAATCAAGTTAACAAAAAGCCTTGAAAGCATAACAAGAAGATGCAGCTAAGCGATATATTACAACAAATCTCTATATCAGAATTTTCAAGTGAAAGTAAATGGATTCATCCAGTACCTAGATTCCATAATGCAGAAAGCATGAATTATGTTGTCATTCCCTCCCGTGGATGTGAGGGTGTGAACTCTGCACTGTATTCCTTCTTGCACCTTCATCTTGTAGCTCCAGGATCCCACAATGGCAGAAGCAAGGATGATTTCCATTCACAATAGATTAAAAAACTGGGAAGCTGGAGTTGAGAATACCCAATAAGAAAAACCGAGGGAAGTCCTGAACATCATCAACCTTGCGTGAAGTCCATATTGTAGCATGTAGGATTGCAGGGATATGGGCAATCAATTTGTTTCGCAACTTTTCTGTTGAAGTACCAGTCACCAACGGACTCTGCAATTGTCTGTTTGACAAGCAGTAAAAACAGTCACTCAACTAATTCCATATAATAAAGATACAGACAATTTGAAAAAAAGCAGATTTCAGTGCCCTGATGCTACAGGGTTCAAACAAAAGTGGTTACAGGCAACAACAAGAACAGCTCAATGCACAGGCACCAGAGAATCATGAACATGTGTGTCATTAAATAGTTTATGTTAAGCCTCAGCGACCCGAGGGAGAAAGAAAAGAATACATGCCAACTCATTGCATTATGGAACTCAGGTACTTACAACGTAATCTTGGGGTTGAGCATATAAATACCTTGTGGAAATGAGAGATCTTTTAATTAGAAGCTAGAGAGAGAGAGAGGGCTATGTTTGCACAGTAAAACTATATTTAAAAGTGTGGAATGACTGGTAAAATGTAAAAACTATTAGGTAAAACAACTTTATTTGTAACGTGAAACCTTCATCTCAGATTTGATATCCCCTGAGATGAGTCAATGATAAAACTTACCTTATTGTTGATTCTTGGAGAATTGGAAGAATGCCATGTGTCAGTCATCCATGTCTGGCAATGAATAAAGCAAGAATTTATAAACATTCCCCCTTCCTTGTTTTGCTGGAATTCACTCAGTACCTTCAGCAATGAATTTCGATAAGCTGTATATGATAACTCCAATCAGTAAACCTTGGAAAAATATGGGAAGAGATTGAAAAAGGATTCAAATATTGCTCAGATTCGTATAATGAGTTTATACTCCCAAGGTCAACCATTGCCTACAAAGGTGCGGTATAAGCTTTCTACTTGGTGTTGGATTTGCCATCCCATGATCTGAGTGTAGTATCAGTTAAATCAAGTAAACCTAAAGATAAGATGACTCCACAACGCTGGTTGATTACTTATTTAGGCTGATAAGAAAACAGTCTCTGTGGTCCAAGAAAGCTATGTATTGATAACCATACCACCCACTGAATTTAATTTTCACCTTGAGATCACTGAGACAGTAGTTCTTAAAGGGAGATTCTTTACTATTCCTTGCCCACCTGTGACCCACATATCTCATATGCCAAAACCACTGAAAAGTAGTTATATTCACAGGGAAAGATACCTTCTAGCACTGTAATCTGGCTGGGATTACAATTATGAATATTCAGCTTGCATTTGAACCAGTCGCCATGGGGATTGGATGCATCTGGTATGAAGATGTTTTTTATCTGAAAAATATGACTAATAAGAGAATATATATGAAGCCAGGAAAAATTAAAATTCCCAGAATGAAACAGTGGAACATGTCATCTGAAAAAGCCAACAGGGGTTACCTGCCAAAAATCATAAGCTGGGTGGACAAGGAAAATTGGTGTCTTTATGTTTTTTACAAATTCTTGAGGAAACAAACACTGGCATTGCAGTTAACAAAAAACAGTGACTGCACATTAGATAACACAGTTGAAATCAGTTTTACCAACTTAAGCAATTATTATATAATACAGAATACCCACCTTAGACGGTTCCATCCTTGCAACACAATCCTTGTCCAAACTTTTTGCTACACCCTGACAGGTAAGCATTGGCTATCAGCAATGACTCTTGGAACAGAAATTGCATCCAAATAAAAAAGATCGACACAACCAAATATAAAGGTTGAACTGATAAACACATAATCATGATGACAAAAATTGAACAGACATTTGTTTCTAAATCATATGTTTATTCACCAATAATGGGTAACCTTGAACTCAATTTGAATGGGCTATTCTGTAATTTTGATGCAGGTCATCCTGTTTATTCTGAAGTATATATAAGACAAACTATAGCGAACATATAAAATCCATAAATTTAAGCTAATAAATTATCTACAAAAACAGAAAATTAAAAATTAAAAAAATTAAAGCAAGGCAACTGACAAAGATTACATGCTAATTTTGTAATAACAACAATCCATTCAATATTTGCAACTTCATTTCTTAGAAACGACACCGAAAAATGACATTCAACTAGAACTCTTATGTCAAAATGCTGGTATGAAATACGAACAAAGACAGAGCTTATTTAACTTGAGAAAGAGTCAAGCTGAGTTAGAACCTGGAGGTGGACAACATCTTGATAGAAAGATTCAATGGTACGACGCCCAGCAATATCTTTCCTGAAATGAAGAAAGCACAACTGAAACAAATTCATATTTCAAGCTTAAAGAATGAATGTACTAATCATACAGTTAGAACAAGCTTTCAAAATCCAGGAGTACAGACAAGGTCTTAGAAGTTGATGTTAACAAAAATGCCAATATCGCAAAATAGAGACATTTCATCTGAGATTGATAAGGAATAAGCATTACATTTCTGTGAAATTTCACATGGAAAATGAAAATGTCAATGCAATTTCAGGAACCTACTCTCTCTCTCTCTCTCTCTCTCTCTCACACACACACACACACTCACAAACACAAATGCAATACAGAGAAAGAGTCCCCTACAATGAATTTGTGTAAAAAAGTATAAATAATGACTTTATTATGGTGGACGACTGGACGTTTGCCCTCTGCCTGACATGAAAGTTTGAATTAGCAAAAATTATACAGTATAACTCACCTACCATCAAAAGGGTTTGACCGAATGACAGGCAAAAACCATCAAGGTAGAAAGTGTAAGAAGGATGGGAAAACATACACAGATTGGCAATAAGATGATGAAAATATAAAAGCACTTATGACAAGCTGGGGTCAAAGCATACTGCCAGGATTTCTCTCTGATTTACATATGAATAAGAAGATAATTTATCAGCAAAGATAAATTTTAGAAAATCTGATATCTGAAACTCCTCATAAAAGAGATTGACGAAACTACGGATGCAGAAGGCAGAGAATAGGCATAAGAACATACTCGTTAAGGAAGAAACCTGCGTCAGCAAGACATTTGACTGTAGCATCTTTTGGCAAAATTTTTTGGAAATCATCACAATGTATGAGAGTGGCCAACCCTCCGGCAGAACATCCTGAAAGAAGAGCCTGTGGAGTTATTAAATGCATTAGTAAGAACCTACTAATTTGATTTTGAAAGGTGGCCAACAGTTTCCTGAATTGAACAAACAACCATCCTTCAAAATCAATTTAATCAGAAACCTTCCATCACATTCATGCAAACAACGCATCAACAGACTGGATATGGACATCTTCATTCAACATATTTTGCAAAAGGAGAAAAGAAAATCATAACTTTATCCACTTCAATGATGACAACAAATTCAGAATTTATTTGGATATAGATTGTAGAATTTAGAAGTCACAAATTTAGCCTCCAGGTAACAGGATGTATTTATGTCTTCAATCACCATATCATTGTGAGGACAAAATTTCAGTCATGATACAATCAAATCTAAATCCACCAGAATGAGAGGGAGAGGAGAGGGAAGAAAACTTTACTCTGCTTCCACTAATATTGACAGTTGAATAAGGAAGAAATCATCAACAAGTATCAAAGTGCTAAATTATAAAGAATTTCTCATCAACTTCTTATCTGAAAGAAATGAGAAAATTTATTACAAAATTAAGGAAGATACCTGTCTAGCATTAGACAACCCAATTGACAAGAGTTCATCCATAACTGCTTCCCAGATAAGCTGACCCCTGAAGAAGAGTTCTGTTCCATTCTATGGGGAAAAATGAAGATGTGACATAATCAGTCAAAGGAAGCTCTCTCTCTCTCTCTCTCTCTCTCTTTCTCTCACACACACACACACACACACAAACACAAACAAACAGGCATGTGCATGCACACACACTTGATGAATAGTATACAATTGCATAATTTATGATCAAGCTCAAAAACATCACATAGACTTGCCTTAAACTCACTTTCAGGGTGCCCAGCAAAAGATGCACCATCACAATAACGTATCTTGACTTTGTTCCAGTTGAAGAAATCTGAAGTGGCCCAAGACATTAAAGTAAAAAGCCTTTGTTGAATAAATAAGAATAGGTAATTGGATTTATCCTAAAGCAAGAATTGATAATATCTGCCTAACATGAACAAGAGGTAATGTTAATGTCTCACAAGCAACAAAACACTAACAACTACATACTGAAATTTGGACAGTGAAAGAATCCAAAGGCTTGCCAATCTACACCAGCTTAAATCAAATAAAACTGACTCAAATATTCATTTTGCGGATACTAGTCAATGACTAGAAGATCTCCAAGCCAAATGGTCAGGTTTGTTTAGATGACATTCATTTTCTAAACAAAAGGCGGGAGAACCAACAGGACAAGCAATCCTGTAGTTATGTGACTGCATGTATCTGTTTATAGACATGAAGGAGGGTGTCAGGGGGAAGGCAGGGATCATGGCCCTCCCCAGAAAGGTGAACAATTCCTTATATATACATGGTCACAAGGTACATAAAGTAGAAACATATTCTCCTATTATGTGGGCCACCGCAAATGCTATGTCATTTTGAGAGTTTTTTTACTAGTACACGTTGAAAATAAGAAAATTAGCACATGATGTATATAGAACAAACTCATTCCTAGGAAGGATGCTGAGCAGTGAGCACAACTATGGAAGATTTTTTTTTCTTTCACCTCTTTGTATTTATGCATTAATTTCCATCAAAGCTAACTATGACTACAGCATATCAAATTGCTGCACTTGTATATTTTTATTTTCTCCATAAGTTTAACATCCCTTTACTCTAAGAGATGACAATAAACCATCATTAATACATTTTATGGCTTCATTGATGCCACACCCAACAAAAAACTCCTGGGGCTCCTCTCCCGCCTATATACAGACAAAAGGCATCTGAAAATTATAAAGTCGTCAATAACAATCAATAGAAGTCAACATAGCACAGTTTACCAGGATTTTCTGAAAATTCATGGCTTAAAATTCCAGAAAATTGAACTTGACCGTCCATATATCTTGAAGAACCTAATGCAGTTCTCTTACGAGAAGAACATGATTCAATCGTATCACACCAACCTCCACCCTACAACATAACAAGAAAATTAAAATTGATGACTTAGAATTGCAACCTTTTCAGTCTGAAATACAAGAAGACAATAATAACAACAAAAGGACTAGGCTTTAGCTATCCGAGATGGGTAAAAGTGTAATTGCTTTACAAGTTCTTCTGGACATATATACATGATTATAACTTATACAAAAACCTAGAAAGTGGGAAAGACGTTTCCACAGATATTATGAACAATAGACACAATTTGCAAACTTCCCTGAAGAGGAATGCTTAATGGTTTACCAGATACCAGCCTCCAATAGAAGATTAAAGCTTTTAATAGTATTAAGCATTCCTGTAGAGGGAAATTTACCAGCCTCCATAAAAAGGGATTCCAAACTTTTGGGACAGATGATCTTGAAACAGAGAAACTAGCACACAAAAATGCTATAACACGGAAATGAGAAAAGAGTGGTTGACCTCAATGTGAAGAACCCAATTGTTAGTGCCAGATCCAAAACCCTTTTGTAAATGGTATCCAGGCAAACTCCCATCTAAACAAACTGCAACCAGAAAGGTCAACGAATACGTGAGTCCATGTATAGATATAATATATACAAATCTATGTAATGAGCCTGTAGAGAGAGAGAGAGAGAGTGGATATTACGGGCGCCTCTGTCGTTGGCATTGTGCAACAAGGTTAGGGGCACCGAAAGAGTGGTGGATGGATTGAACGGTTGGGTGGGGTTGTTGGAACGTTTGGTCCAAGAATCGGAGAAGAGAGAGAAAGAGAGGATGAAGATGGCGAATCCGGCGGCGGCTGCTGCGATGATCCAGTCTCTCTTGGCCCATTTTCTCCACCAAATGAGACGACGAAGCCTTTGATTCGCCATTGTTGTCTTCCTCTAAGTCAGCTAATCTCCTGAATAAGCATCGATTTCGATTAACTTTGATAAACTGTAGCAAAATACCAGTTGCTGAACTGTACAGCATCTCACAGCAAGATGGCCGGCGTTACGACGTCGTTTAAAACGTGTAAAACATCATTGCCTTTTCCTCTGCAGTCTCTTTGACTTTTTACAATAGAATGCAATACCTAATTCGCCATTTTTAGATGCCTTATCAGCAATTACTAAAAAAATATAATTTCTTTTATTTTTTTTAAATGTAGTAATCTCGTTCAAGATATTTTAGTATGTAAATAAATTAAATTTAAATAAATTTTAAAACTTGTTAATTTTCTAGTCTAAACTCAGCCTGATATATTGGGGTTGGTATTCCCAAGAATGATCACAATTCATGATTGCCATTCTTCTTGCATGCATTCTCTCCATAAACAATGATAACATGTATCCAGAGCTGCAAAAGCTAACAGGTCACTGTATATAACAGAGATTGTTATAGAAAACTCTATAGAGGCAAAACCTCTTTATGCAGAAGAAAATTGAAAAACAGGGCAAGAAAGAAAGGTATGGGGAAGAAAATGAAACAAAAACTTCGGTCACCCAAATCTCATAAAACATGGAAAATTCCATGACTAATCTAATAAATCAAATATTACAGGGGCAAAGCATGTTCCCAAATCAAAATTTTCTAATAAGACCTACAGAATGGGAAAAACTACAGAAATTCACTTATTTAACTACACTAGACAAAATATTTTCTTCGACATCAGAGTTTTTACTACCAAACATAAACCAAAACTCAGTACTCTAATCTGGAAGGCTTCTATCACTGTCTCTCGAAACTTTCAGAACTTCCTAGGCCTTTATTTACCATATAAATCTCTGGATCCCGGGCTCATGGTTCCAGTAGAATGGCCGAAATAAGAACATAATCATCGTGAAGATATTGATCGCGATATAAAGGATTCCCATGAAAAGCCAACTTTTGTAATCATTGACCTGGCAATGGAGAACTAAGAAAAAGAATGGTATGGTGTAGTATCTGAACTCTATTAGCGGAGCGGGAATAAGAACTGCAGCACAAGCCAAGAAGTAAGACAACACCCAGATCTTCTTTTGAGCTTTTGCTGCCAATGAACAAATAAACCCGTGTTCAGCGCAGTTGGAACAAACAAACAAGAAACATTTTAACAACTGAAAATTTGTACGTACCCAAGATACTGAAGATCGAAAACCATGAGCAAACATAAAGTGGGACCAGAAGGTACTTCATTGACCAATGAACATTGATGACTTTCCGCCATAGATAGAAGGGATAGTGTCGATTGTCAGCAAGAAGATAAGGGTGAGCTATGCTGCAATAATCAGTACGAAATGTCATGAAACGTCACCCAATTTCTAGTAATCTTAGAAATAGCATTGTATCAAGCAGCAAACTTGTAAAGCTAAGCTTCGCAATTGAACAGATTGAAAATACTGAAATATTCAACCACAGGAATAGAACAATGGAGCAGGTCCAACAGATGTTAGGAATATTATTGCAAACATCACTGGAAAGCTGATCACGAAATATTTTTTGTCACCACCTCACATGCGCATCACATGCATGGAACTAGGAAAATTAACTCAATCAATTAAATGCAAGTCAAGGACTAAAACTTGTAGAGACAAACTAAGAAACATCCCTCTTGTAGTGTGGTCGACATTTTCAAAAGATTAAAATGGTTTGACCTGAAAAAGTGCACTGAAAGGAAGCCAGCAGTAAGGGCCATAAACCATTGAAAAACACTAAGCAGCTTGTTCTTCCACAATGACTGGACCATAACTGCAGCATGAGGAAAGTTGAAGTGGAAAGGAGCCGTAAACAGAGCAGACACCAGACTAAAATACATTAATTGTGCAAAATGTGGAGAAACAGCATGAGCTTCTTTTGCACCTGTGGTATCAAGAGGCAGGATAAGAAATGAATCTCATATTAGTAACTAAGTGCCAATAAAAGTGAAGAAAGAGAAATTAAGAAATAAAAAACAAAACAATAAAAGTGAAGATGGCTGTTACCAAGAACTACACTCCCATTCCAACTGACAAAAGCAACAAAAGCCACCAAAACAATAAAGAAGGGACTAAAGGAAACCAAAAGCTCCCACTTGAGACGCCATGCCATTAGAAAGACGCCTTGAATCTCACCAAAAAAACCTGTGAAGAATGTAACGTCAAAAAAGATATATTGTTAGCATTGCAATTTGCCACCGAAAAACAAATTCTACCCTGGGGCAGGATGAACCATGAGATATTCTCAGAGAACATGAATTGTACCCAATTAGCCCACCATATAATGCAAAACTCAAAGATTAGCAAAAAATAGCTGAAATATCTGAACTTTGATTGAACAGTTACAAATTGTCCAGATTCTGATGCTGCAAGATGATGCAAAATACCCTACACTTGAAGGTATCTTTTGATCTACTTGACAGTTGACATGTCTCCTTGGTTTTTATTATTATTTTGTTTCTTTCTCTTATTTTTCTCCTCCCCCTATAGTGAATGACCCTAACTCGCAATTGATCCTATCAAAGGAAGTTTGGAAATATAAGATAACATACAAAAGGAAATTACTATCTGTTTGTGCAAGTTTTCTACCAGGAAACCTTGTATATGAAACCCATCAATCTGCGAGTCACAACATGGCACTTTTAGCTGCATAAATAAAAGCAATAGCTTATAGACATCCTTAAGTTATTATTCAAAAATCACTATTAGTGAGGCACTAGGCAATATGAAGGCTTTGGCAATGCATCCATCAAATAAAGAATCCTGAGCTATGCCAAAAATGCATCCATCAAATAACAGAATCCTGAGCTATGCCGCATGAACACCAAAACATATGATATGACCATGTTAGACACAATATGACATAAGAATGAATAAATATGCATCAAACATGGGCAGATGGATGCACCCAATAGGTTGGCCCAATTAAGGCAGAGGTCAATACATTCTCGGCTCATTGGTGGTTTACTCACTTGATATGGTCATGTGTTACATTGGTAGGCAAAGTAAGCAAATTATCCTGGTTAAAAGATGCTATTTACATATATTGTTTGAAAGAGAAGCCCCGGGGGGTGGGGGGGGTTGGTGTGGAATGGAACAGCACACTCTGACAACCAGCTCTGGCCCTGTGTTCTATAGTTCAAGCATACATGAATCAGACTCCCAAGACCCCACAATAATATGCATAACCGTTTCCTCAACATAGATAACAAGATGAATATTACGTTTACCACCATGAGTTTTCTGGCCATCAACCGAAGAAACAAAACTTGCAGAAAATATCCAAATATTTACCATCTTATTTCTTTACAAAAAGAGAAGGAAAAATTATGTACCATCTACTGTTGAGGAAAACAAAACAGAATATGGAGTCCAAATGCATCAATTATAATGGCAACGAGTTTAACTAGAAAGAAAGCGCAAGTCAAGGAATTTCAGAATTTCTGGCTTTGCAAATTTGAGGTGTTAAAACTTCAAACAGCCAAGTAGTTTATGTTCCAGCTACATCGGCATGTAATATACGTAAGTGATGTATCTGAACAATAACCTACTCATAATAGATTTTTTGCAGGCTCTATTGAAAAGGCACTCACTTAGTTCTTAACAGAAAGAAAAGACACTCACTTATTGAGAATACAGAGCAAGTTTGATATCACTCCATCTGTAAGTAATCCAATTCAAAACGATTTGGATATTGGTTTGACTCAGTACATGCCATAATATGCTAAGAAGCACGGACACAGATACGGACACGGGATACGGCAATTTCAAAAAACAGGGGACACAGATACGGCGGGGACACGGCAAAAAATTATTATTTTTATATATTTTATTTTCCATGTTTATAAATATAACATTCACCTACCACCAAAAATATTAAAAAATTCAATACTCAATATAATAGACAACAGGCCATCAATTCATCATCCATCAAGCATAGATAAAAACACAAGTTAAAGAAGATCATCATCCAATACATCATTAGATTCATTACTGTCTAAAGCATGAACTAGCAAGCATCCAACTTCCACCAAAAAAAAAAAAAAAAACAGCAGTGGCAGGTAAGCAGTACCAATTTCTTTAGTTGATTTTGCTGGGCAGTACCTACATTGAACATAAGCAGCAGCGAATAAGAAAAAGAAGAACAAAAAAAGAAGGAAAAAAGAAGAAATACAGTAGCAGTAGATCTGGACACTGAAGAAGAAGAAGAAGAAATGTTTTGATTTGAGATATTTTGTACATTTTATATTGAAGTTAAGAAAATTAAAAAATATACCCCATTTAAAAAATTTCATAATTACACTTCAACCCCTGCCGTGTCCTAAAGGTGTCCCAACCGTGTCCCCGGTGTGTCCACAGCTTAAAAAATAAATAAAAAAATAGGACACGCCACCTGGCGTATCTGACACGTATTTTGGCGTGTCCTAGGAGTATCCGTGTCCGCGGTGTGTCCGACACGCAAACGACACCCTAAACGGTGTGTCCGTGCTTCCTAAATAATATGTTTACATGGTATTCCGGTATTACAAAGAATAACAAAAGACCATCACTACATCAAGCTCTACTTTTAAGAAAGACATGCCGCCAACTATTAGAAAGCTTGTTCTCTACAAGATTAATGCAGGACATGGACACTACAGATTTTATCAATATTAAGTACAAATCAATAGAACTTCTTGCGAAACTGAGACAGAGAACCTGATGAACAGGTTGTGGAAGGGGCATTTCTTTGAATAGAATGGCCGACGGTATTCACAGCATTACCAGGCCTTCTCTTTCGCAAGTTGGAGCCTCTTGTCACATCTTTATCAGAAGATAACTGATTGTCTTTCCTGATTAATAGATCAGAGTCATCTAGTTGCACATTTTCTTTTCTACAAGCTAGAGAGCAATCTATAACTCCAATACATGCAACAAAAAGCACCCATATAATATTTGTCTGTCGTACGAATACGGCCAAAGATCCAAGCTGCAGGTAAGTGAATGATCATAAGTTAACTCTTGCATCAATAACTATTAACATGGAATTATTTTGAGTATCCTGATATAAAAAAATGTATCAACTATCTCTTGTCTTCCAAAAGAAGTATTATGTTACAGAAGAACTTGTGATATTAGTTTTCTCAATTTCTGGGTCCTAATCCAAGCTCTAGAAATTCTTCAACTAGCATCAGGCATCAAACTGGAGAGACCTAGCACTACAGATCTTCACACAAATAAGTAAATAGATAAATAATAATTCTTTCTTAAGTGCACTTGGAAGGCAGAAGACAATAAGTTAAATGAATGCCCCATGACCAAGTTCACAGTTACATAGAAGGATTTACAAACAAAAAAAAAAAAAACACCACCACTAATGTTTGAGAATCATTTTTTGAAATTCTGGCTGTAGATTTTGCTAAGACTTGATGGTGTACAATAAACTCAAAATGTTCACTCCCTGTTCTTTACAATTGAAATCATTTGCATGGAAAAGTTTGAAAGATAGAGAGTAATGGTGTTACGAATAACAATTTGGTGACATATATGTATATATATAAATATATATATGGATTTTCTCATGCTGGAAGAAGCGGATGAAACAACTTACCCCAAATCCCAGGTAAAATTTCCCTCTGGATGGACATTATCGGCATTATCAGATAATTAGAAAAAGATTTCCCTAAAAAGGGTGAAGTTTAATAGTCATGACTCCCAGGTTATTTCAGGCAAATTATTTGAAGAGCCTATTAACTGAAGCATATGTCTTTTTGGTCAAAAAAAAAAACTATCAACGAACAAAGAACAAAGAACACATTAGGAGTAACGGAAAGAGTTTGGAAAATTTTATGAAACTTATTTCAGTAACTGGCAAGAGGAAACAATTGTCAGCAGAAACTTTGAAAGAGCACTAACACCTGGAGGAAATCATCTGTTATCAACACCATTTTTTGAGACAACAGAAAATGATTGCGAGGTCAAAGTTTGCTCAAAACGCATAAGCTGGTGAATAATGACAAAGCTAAACTAATGACAGAGTTAAGATAAGTTCTTGATATGATCAGGTAGGAAAAATAGAAAACAGGATGAACAGCCGAAGGCCCACATGACCCTGAATAGGAAAGGACAAGGAAGTGAAAAAATACCGAAGGTTACTAACTTAAATACCTGATACATATATGGATGTAAAACTTGATTCTTTAAAAAATTACTTGAAATATATTGAGATTAGAGGAGATAGAACTACTAAAATAGGGGAAGTAAGCAAGGAAGTAATTATAGAAGTTGCATCACCATAGCCAATAAGTAGATGATCTGAAAAATTCAATTATACTAACGACACAGAATTAGCTAAAGCTGGTTCTATTACCAATGCACTGGAGAGGTAATTCTTCTTTAGACACGCAAGATACATAGCAAGCACTGCAGTAAGTGATGCAACATCTGTATAATAAAGAAAAGTGAAGAACCAGTGGAGAGGGTACAGTGCTAGAACAACTGCATAAAGAGTGGCTTTTCTTTCATCAAGAGCTGGCCTCAACCGAGTGATTATCTCATAAATCAGAATACTGCAAATTAAAGCCAAGATAGCATTGGTGGAACGAAGAATTGCAGTGGAGCAGGCCTCAGAAAATGACGAGACCGCTTGCATACAAAACATGCCTGGAAAGAAAGAAGCAACATGGGCAAGTGAAAGAGAGTACCTGCAAAAGTTTTAAATTGCATGTGTCAAGTTCTATTGTCAATGTGTTCTTCTGATTTGGGCAATTTGAGAATATTTCCTTTTTTCTTTTTCCTTCATACGATAAACAAGGATAAATAATGTGTTATATTAATCAATATCAGATACACCATAAGCTCTTTTCTGTTTTTATGACAATTCATTGTTAGTATTTTTATATCATTCATACTATCATTATGTTTATTTTGGTAAACAATGTGTTATTTCAAGTACAGAGGTTCGACAAACCTTAGGGGATGAAATTAACCTCAATACTGAGGTTCATGCCCACTTACTGAGGTTCAGCAAACCTTAGACTGTTCGACTACAGAAAGATCAGAGCCGTGTACTCAGCAAGCAGAAAACCCCTCTCCCTCGCAACCCAAAATGAAAGGGAAAAGAAAAAGAAATTAAGGTTTCTACATGTATAGACACATAAACAGACACAAAGTTTGGATTTCATCAGCACAAATTCCATATCTATAAAGAAAGAAGCCAATGCAAACCTAAAGCATCTAGAATAGGAATGTCAAGATATGCCTTTGGAACAGAGTTTTATTCAATTAAAGAACCTCCACACTTAGATAAAGCTTAGTCTCATAACAGATTCCCATTACGTAAAACTAATAGCAGATGAATGATATTCTGAATCTGTTCGTCAGGTGGCAGGTATTCAAAGACTTCTAACCCTTCAATTACACAAGTTCACAAGGCAATGAGACTTTGTGCATTACTTAAGATGCATCTATAAAAGAAACTAACAAAGCACATTGTGGCATTACATCTCAAATCGCCCTCCAGAAGGCACTTATCCTGAGGCTGCTAAGGCGTCATAGGAGAAAGGTCAACGATTTCAGTTGGTTTTGCTTCCCAAAGAAAAATGAAAAAGTAGGTTAAACTCAGTTAGCTAGTTAACTTTTGCTCAATGGAGTGAAGTTTTCAGATTTCGTGAAACATTTTAATGAAAAATATGAGCTTGAAACTTTCCATTACATTCCTTGCTCTAACAATGTTTTGAGCAACCAAACAGAAAATTATCATTGCCTGCCCCCCTAATCTCACTACCCATTTTTAACTAGGTGCTTCCAATCAACACTTGTTTGTTTCCAACTAAGCTTCAAGCCTAACAATATCTATAAACACAACATGGGTTAATAAACCAGCGAAAAACATAAAGCAAAAGTGTTCTAAACTCACAATCCAGGAGGAGTGGTAATCATGGGATCCCAACTTCTGAAATTCCCCTTGCAGTATTTTTGCGCCTGAGGTACGTGGAATATCTCATCCTGGACGTCATAAGTTGTATATATCAGAACATACAAACATACATACATGTACATATATATAAGAAGGGATTGTTCAAAGAATACCTACCATGTATGGGTCAGGGACAATGCGATTGACGAGGATGGAGATTGGGATAACCCACGAGCTCACAATCACTGCAACTGCTATTCTACCCATCTTTCTCTCTCCCCTCTCATACACATAGGATTGAGAAAGCTTATATACAGGAATCTCTGTGTATATAGCCTACCACTCACGGTCCGAAAGCATTTTTCAAGAACCCGATTCGTGAATTCTTTGCCTCACCGGCGGCAATTTTACATATTTTGGAAAAAGCGACACGGAGGGAGAAACGGAGCGAGACTAGCTATACTCAGCCGTTTGCTAGGGCTTCTTCATCATTGATTCTTGGATTATACGGTAAGATTTTTTTACCGGCGTTTTGGTTAATGACTTGTTTATTAATATTTTGCTAGCAGTAAAATGGCATTTTAGTACTCAAAAAAAGTAGCTGTGGAATAGCTTTTTGTCATTTTTTAACTAGCTTTTTTTTCTCGTTTTATATAACTATTTTCAACTCAACATTCATTTAATTTTTTATGAGTAAGCATAAACTAAAAATTCATTAAAATTTGGTTGAAAAAAATGTTATAAAAGGCCAAAAAAAAAAAAAAAAAAAAACAAATGAAAAAACTGGCTTAAGTTGTACCAAATAGGTATATTTATTAATTGACAAAAAAATATTTAATGTACATAATAAAGGGAGACAGCTAGGGCGCTAAGTCTCAAAATACTAAAAGTGGGGCAAGTGCCCATGCAGCAGACTTATCAGGCTATAGGCTATAATACGCACTCATAAGCTACTTGATAATTGTGGAACTATAATGTTAAATTCAAAGTGCTCAATAAAAAACGCAGTAAAATTATTTTTGATGTTGAACTTCTAACTATAGGATTCGTTTGGTTTTTGTTTTTTATTTTTTTTAAAATAAAAAATATTAAAATAGATGTGTTTTTTAATTCTAAAACATTAGTTTGATACTGTTAACAGAACGATAACCTATAAATATCATCATGAGATTATAAAAAATAATAAATAAAATACACATTTATGGCGACACAGCAAAAAATAAACTGACAGTACTTCCAAACGGATATTGTTTCATCCTGAAAATTTGATTTCAGAATGAATTTAAAGTAATGTTTTATGTATTAGATGTTTAAGCAGTCCATTCGAGAAGAAAAGAAAATTTTCAAATTCAAGTTTAAAAGGGCCAGTTGACGATTGCCTAAAACCAAAACAAGTCGGATAATCACACTGGCGTTTTTGTTTTTGGCAGACCCTATCACAAAGCATACATAAGCTGGCAACACAACTTTCACAATTATGGAAATATGGCAAACAGGCCCTCATAAAGATCACTTCGCGTTGAAGAGAAGTACCTATTGATTTTAATTATTCATTCATTTGCCAAACAAACCCTAACAAAGGACACAATTATGAAAACAACATTAGAATTAACATGGTGCTGACCGGTTTCAGGGCAAATATTTCTCAGCTGCTAACAATGAACAAAAATCAGAGAATTGGAAATATTCCGGATATTAGAATAATCTAGAGTTAAAAAAAAATGTTGAACCAAAGAACAAGAAAGCAAGGGGCGTTTTCTTCCCATTTCGCTTGTGATCAGAAGCATTTTCTGTGTACAATCGAAGGGCCAGACTCATCATACTCTGCTTTCGCTATCCACATCTGTATTTGAAATGAAAACAGACCCACCGATTAGAAACAATGGAACTAGTATTCGGATATGAATTAGCGAAGAGGAAATATATTTGTAAAGAAAACCCACCTGCTGGAAAGTACTGAGGGATGCCAAGATGGAACCTCCAATCCAGACACTGTATTTCCTTTCGGGTGGAGCTACCACCTTAATTTTCATGCTGCTAGGTGCTAATGCTGTGATTTCCTTGCTCATTCTGTCAGCAATACCAGGGAACATTGTAGACCCTCCACTAAGCACGATATTTCCATAGAGATCCTTCCTGATATCGACATCACATTTCATTATAGAGTTGTAAGTCGTCTCATGAATACCAGCAGCTTCCATTCCGATCATAGATGGCTGGAAAAGAACTTCAGGACAACGGAAACGCTCAGCCCCAATGGTGATTACCTGTCCATCAGGTAATTCATAGCTCTTTTCAACAGAAGAGCTTGTCTTGGAAGTTTCTAGTTCCTGCTCATAATCAAGGGCGATGTATGCCAACTTCTCCTTCATGTCCCTCACAATTTCACGCTCGGCAGTAGTGGTGAATGAATAGCCACGCTCAGTCAAAATTTTCATCAGGCCATCTGTGAGGTCACGGCCTGCGAGGTCAAGACGCAGGATAGCATGTGGAAGTGCATAACCTTCATAAATGGGAACTGTATGGCTGACACCATCTCCAGAATCCAGAACAATACCTGCACAGCATACAAATAAACCCAATGAAAACCCTTTTGCAAATGGCTACAATATCTTCTGCTTTATATGATTATCAATCAAATAAAAAACTATTTTATGTATCAATCCTTACATCCCCTACTACTTGTGGGGTGACAGCTTTCATTCCATCATCACCACCAGGCACCATCACAATTCAATTGGTAAATCAGTATTTTGCATGCCCACAGTTAGTTATTCATGAATATCCAAACAATAGAAAAACAACTCATAAGCACTCGTTAAAATTATCATGAGGGACGTGAATCAACAAAGATTCAATTTCTAGTTCTGGCAAACTAGCTTCATCAACAATAAGACCAATCTTAGCTGGTATCTACTCGAGGAATTTTCCTGGGAAATCCAATCTTAGATAGCAAGTCACCTTATAAACAAGATAGAATATCTGACATTAAACAGTTGAGATTGAATGAACAGCTTACCAGTTGTACGACCACTAGCATAGAGAGAAAGAACAGCCTGTATGGCGACATACATAGCAGGAGCATTGAAGGTTTCAAACATTATTTGTGTCATCTTCTCACGGTTGGCCTTTGGGTTGAGAGGTGCTTCGGTTAGGAGAACCGGATGCTCTTCCGGAGCCACACGGAGTTCGTTGTAGAAGGTATGATGCCAGATCTTCTCCATGTCATCCCAATTATTCACAATACCATGCTCAATCGGATACTTTAAAGTTAAAATGCCACGCTTGGACTGTGCCTCGTCCCCAACATATGCATCTTTCTGGCCCATGCCAACCATCACGCCAGTGTGACGTGGGCGGCCAACTATACTAGGGAACACAGCCCTTGGAGCATCATCTCCAGCAAACCCAGCCTATAAGAACAAGTTGGCAATCATCATAAGTAACTATAATTCTGAGGAGAAAACCCTACCAACTAGGAAGCATGGACATTCCGTTGGAGGAGCCGTACCTGTGTCGGACATGTGTCAGACACCGACACGTGTGGAACACTTGCGGACACATGTCAGACACTCCATGTTATGTGTCCAATTTTTTTATTTTTTTATTTTTACATCGGACACTCCAAGGACATGGCTTGGACACGTGTATCCCATTTTGGACACTTTAGGGACATGACGGAGGCTCAACTATAAATTTTAAAACTAATTATTAGATAGAAGAAGAAGAAAACAAGTATGCTCCTAATATTGATAGTTGATTTGATTTGTGTGTTCTTTATGAATTTTATATTAGATGATGATCGATAGTTGATGAAGTGAAATGAATGTTTTAATGTTTTCAATAGTTTGTAACTTTATGGTATTATGTATTGATCGAATAACTTTTTTGTTGTTAATGTGTTTGTTTACTTTATCATTTTTGATGGATTGTAATTAACTAATTATGAATGATTTGTTGCCAATTAGTTGTGAAATATGTTATTTTTTATTATTATTTTAATTGGTGTTATTTGGTATATTTTTCACTTCTTTTGTAAAATATTTATATATATGACATATAAAAATATATTATTTTGTTGTGCCCTTGCCGTGTCGTGCCCTGTATTTTTTAAAAATTACCGTGTCAGCGTGTCCAACACCTATCGTGTCCATACTTCTTAGCCTACCAGTATTCAGAATATTCAGATCGGACATCAGAAATCAGTTTCAATAGTCATGCCCAAAAGAGATATAGAAGAAAAGAAAAAATACCAGTATTTTGCTACCGATATTCTAAAAATAAAGGATTTCATTTGATACCTTAACCATCCCTGTTCCATTATCACATACGAGAGGCTGAATGTCCTCAGTATCTGCCATCTTCTATTGCCTGCCGAACATATACAGATTAACGATTAAGAGTGTTATGGGAAAAAGAGAAAAGCCTATAAATCACAATTTTCTTTTGCAGGATGCATCAAATTGGTTCAGCTTATAGGCTAGCTAAATAGAAAAAAATCCTACACCATAAGGACCAGCACAATATCAAATTAAATTACTTTACGAGAATATTAATACCTTGAATTTCTTATCAATGCAAAATTCAAATAGCTATCTAGACAGGGAGAGGACAGATTTACTCATTTGAGAGATAGTGACAGATCTGACACAAATCCAAAAAAAATAAATACATAAAGATCTGCTCAGATATGCAATATTCCTTATCTGATATACTTCCCAATTTGTTTCTCTAGCTGTACTTTATTTTTTATATTTTAGCACCATAACGAACAGGTCTTCAATGAGATGAATAAGTGGATACAAGATGATAAGTGACAAAAACTTCCACATAAACGTATCACAAATTTCTTAAAACATGAATATACAGAAAGATATAAAAGCACGTTGGTCGATAGTTTTCAAAGAAAATCTACAGTCACAACAATGAAGCAAAAACTATAAGTGAAACTACATGCAATCGCATACTGAATTGTCTATTATTACGATGTTACAAGTGAAACTACATGCAATCCCATGCTGAATTGTCTATTATTACGATTACGATGTTAAAAGTATTCCGGTAGAATTTTATAAACAATGCCCAAATGTGGCTACACCAAATTTTGCAGGAGGGAAAGTCCAAAAAGAAAATGGCTTCTGACAATTTTTATTTTGACAATCAAATTCGTTTGGCTCAAATCTGACCTTGTTAAAAATGCAGAATATTATGGCAAACTTTGAAACAGCTTAAATTTCCAATTTCGAAAATATTTGTCTCAAATATTATGAACTTTACCATTATCCAGATTAAGCATTAAAATCAATTATAGATATCAAATCAGCTTAACCTTAGCCCGAGTCTTTTAAACGATTCCCGAACTCCAAATTAGTGACCAAACTCTACAACAACTCAATGTAGGGGCCTTTTCTGATGCTTATTTGGCAAAGATAATCACAACTAAGAGCTTGACAATTGATAAGAACAATGTTTCATGAAATGGGAAACACAGATCAAGTATTTTGACTCTTCAGTCAATTTCATGAAATCAACAACAGGTGCAGATCCTTCTATTCCAATGACAAATCCGAATCAATCTAACTTTGCATCACGATGGAACTACTAAAATTCTAGTAAAAATGCTTGAAGATGAATGCTATAAACAATAAAAAAAAAATAGTACAAACTTCTCTATTACGAGGATCAGTCAAGCAAAACAAAGTAGTACACTAAAAAGCTTAAAATTTCGTCTGTAGGAATGCATCAAAATCGTAATGCGAGCCAATAATATATCCAAAAACTGATCATCAAACAAGTTACACACACGCTCACATATACACATATATATACACAGATATAGTATAGATGATCCAAAAACTTCAAGAAAAAAAGCTCAAATCGACAAATAGCCGCCAATCTGTAAACAATGCACGCATATTGAGGAATAAATCTAATGAAATCGAATGAAGATTCGAGAGAATTTACCTCTTTCAGGACCCTGAGAGAGAGAGAGAGAGAGATTGCCCTCGAGTCTCAATATTTTGAGGCAAATTGAGATGAAGATTGGGAAACTCTGTTTAGAGATGAAATGCGGCCTTAAATGAGAGTCGAATTCGGTCTTACTCCGATTCCTACGACCGTCCGTTCGAGTAGTCTGATTTGTATTGCGGTCATAACCGTTTGGTTTTAATTTTTCTTCAGGCTTTACTCAAAAAAGAATAATAATAATAACTTTTTCTAAAAGCACCTTTGGAAAAGCCGAAGCAAACTAGCTTGTGAACCATACTCAACTACCTTAAACCTTTCTGTAACAACCTGCTTTGCATTACCTAAACTAGGGTACAACACAAAGTAGCTCCGTTGGAGAGAAAACATTAGGTACAACTGGTGTATCATGTCATCATCATATTGATATTATAAAATAGGTCAATATGCATAGCTATATAACTATGTTAAATCGTAATTATAAGGACGTCATCTTGTTTTAAGAGAAAAATTTTAAATTGTAAATTCAACACTGTTGATTATTATGATTTAAATAATTATGTGGCTCAAATTTGTTGACCTGTTGTACTACATCAACATAATAACGGATATAAAAGTATACTCAATATTTTCTCCTAGGTTGGGCCATGTGGTGAAGTCAAAAGCATAATTATCAATAGAAGAAAAAGAAACCTAAAACATGACCTAAAGATATTATGAAAAACATAAATGCAATGTACTCCTTTAAATTATGTTAGTTTTTGAAAGGCCTTGGAAGCATACTCCAAAGTAAGTGCTTAGTACAAGATACAAATTTTATGACCAAGTATCACTAAATTAAAATACAGAGACAGATTCTCTTCACAAGAAAGTAACGCTGCATATATTTTATCTTTCCCACACCTCATAGTATGAGGAGCTTCATGCATTGTAGTGCATTTTTTTTCTTTAACTTCATATTTAGTTTAATCTCTCATAGTACCATCAACCACATTGGCTAATCAATCACTAGCTGCCTCCAGGTTTGTTTCTTCATGTGTATAAACCTGCCAAGCTCACATTGTTTTCTCAAGTTGGGCCAAGCTGACCCACTTGAAGCATGCATGCACTGCCATGGATATTGAATTTCTAAGCTCTGACTTCAAAGCAAAGGATGTGACCTCCAAAATCTTCCAAGAATTATTATCTTTTTGAAAAAGATGTCCAACAAAAATTGTTGGTTCCTGACATACCAGGTGGTCCAAGTCACTAACAAGAGACACAATATAGTGGAGAACATGGCCCTGTACTCTCCAAGGAAGGTTGACAGCTTCTTGACATCCTCCAAAAGCAGGTGTGGGGGAATCATCCATCCTACTCAAGAGTTTCAGGACCATGATTTCCCTTACATACTTACCTATACATACATCAAATATGCAAATGTATGTCGGGTTAATTACACTTTGAGCCTTGATTATAACTCAATATTTTTATACCTTTCTTAATTAAAAAAACGTACATATTAACTCCCTCAACTATTAAATTGTATTAATTTAGTTCTTTTGTTATGCTACCGTAAGAGAATTTAATAGTAATTAGTCATGTGACTCACACATGACCAAAAATTTATATTTTGTAGATGAAAATGCCCTTCTGATTTTTTAGCCTAAATTATTCTGATAAAACAGTTTGTTGAACAAAATTTGCCGTTAAATCTATTTCTTCTTTGCTTTTTTTTATATAACCTACCGCCATTACCATCACCAACATGCTCTTCTCCTTCCATTTTTAGATAACTTGTAGATTTTATTTTTTCATCGTTGACCCACAACTATTACCTCCGGCTACGATAACCTACTTAAAAGTTGCGCCAATCATTTTATCACCATTACCAATATGCATCGCACCATATACAGAGCCCCAACTCTTTGTATACACCTCTTTTGCTCATACGGTTGAGGATTATCAAATTAGTGCTCAGCAAAATAAAAAATGTCAAATTAATGGACTTTTGGGGGGTAATATTTCATGAATTCATGTTCAGAAAAGAATATGGGGAATAACGTATCAATGATCTGGTGAAATAATTGGAAGGGCATTGGATTGACCCAATTGCATACCCAGAATTAATACAAGAAACTCCACATGTTCTTGCATTATATTTAATTTTCTGAGTCGAACCCCATTTTATTTCCCAATCCAAACTATAATTCATTGTTCTTAATGACAGTGAAAGTTTCATGTAGCATCGAAACATGATTGCAGAAAACAACCTTGAAATTCAATTGGAACTAAACTAATCTCTACTTCATACAATTCCAAATCTATTTTAATTTCATTTGCATTGAGTGTAGTCGATCAATATTTCACTTCACTGGATCAGAAACATATTTCTCGGACAGTTAAAATTTAGAGGCTGCTGGTGAGATTAAAGAAAGGTGAAATCGGCGGTGATGGTGGATTCTTGTGTTCGGTGCTGATGGCTTGTTGGTCACAGTGTTGTTGGGGTTTCTTGGTGGTGGAGATGCAATAGGGAAATAACCCAGTTGGGTATGCAAAACCAACATTTTTGTAGTTGCTAATTTTCGGTAAAACAACAATATGATGGTAGTGCGGCTTCCATGGTTGCTATGGCCAGTAATAGAACTGGTCAAGTCCAAGAGAAAAGAATTAGGAGGGACGTCGACGTGGTACAGAGGAATAGGAGAAGAGACAGTGGATAAGGTTCAAGGAAAGAGGCGGGACCAGTTGACTAGGTAAGGCTAAGAAGGTAAATTTGTCAACTCGTTACACATTACAATTATTATAGTTGAGGGGGTCAATATGTACGTTTTTTTAGTTGAGAGAGGTATAATGATATTGAATCATAGTTGAAGGGGTCAAAGTGCAATTAACACCTTATGAATATATATAGAGTGGATGGGTTTGCTACCCTTTCCCTAAAAGCTTGCATTTTACAATTTGCAGAGGGTATTGATGTTGATTATCAGATGAATTTTGTGACTGGCTGTTCTTACAGCAGAGCAGCACCATTGTAGCATGCACAATAGCATTACATGGATTGAGATATGCAAATGTTTATGATTCTTAGTTAATTGGATATCAGAAGAGTCGTAGAAGATGAAAGATGTGACTCTACTCTTATGTTTGAATCTTAAATTTTAGAAAGAAGAAAAACAAAAGAAAAAATAAAATTTTAAAAAATAAAGTGAAAGAAGTTAAATTTATTGTAACTGACTCCGTTGACTCAACATTTTTGCAGACACCAACCCTTTCTTAATTGGGCAATTCAAAGAGGGGAATGAGGACAACTAACCGTGGCTAAAAGTGCTACGAATACACATTGATGGAAAACTGCGCTGCATACAACCTGGTGCTCTTCTGTCCAACAACTCTTTCAGTTTACTTTTTCTCTACAAATCCAAACTCTAAGCATAACATCAATTCTAATTCCTTTTTTACACTATATTTTTGTTTTGTTGGGTAAGAAATTACAAAGAAAATCTCTGGGGGTTATTATTTTAGAGTGAAATAACATAAATATCATGAAATGCCACATGTTAATCAATGATCACATTTGAAATACCGGGACATAGATGCCAATGATGCCTTTGGCACAATTTCCATGACAAAGTCATACTAAAAGGGAATTAAAAAGTAATAGTTAAAAAAACAAGCAAGAAAAAATACAGCTGTCTGGTAATGTTTTTGTATTTTTAAAAAATAGTGTTTGTTTAATATTTTTTATTTTTAGTTGTTTATAAAATTTTAAAAAAAAATAAAAAACACTAAAATGGGTGTGTTATATGTTTTTAAAATATTACTTTGGTACTGTTAATACAACGGTAATCTACAAATACTCATCATCATACTACAAAAAACACATAATAAAAAATAAAAACTGATAATATTACCAAACGGATAAAAAGACTATTTGTATATGTATATATAAAATATACATAATATATGTATATGTATATATATAATATAAACACGTATAAAATCCAAGGAGATCCCTTGTGGGGTTGGAGAGAATGGCGTTGAAATTCGGAGGAAGGAGTGGGGAGATGATTGTAAGAGACATGGGGACATGATGGTTGGAAATGGGGCCAAAATCATGAAGCATATGCATGGCATGCAAATGCAATGATGCTGCTGTGTTTTGTGTTTCAGTGTTAACTATTTTATGTTGATTAATTTTATGGGAGACTTAATGATTAGAAAATAGGAAGGTATCAAAATGGGAATCGAGCAATTTTTTTATTTTTATTTTTAAATTAGGTTTGAGGCATTCTTTTTTTTGTTTTTATTGAAATTTGGATTAAGTGATATTTGGTTATCTGAAAATTGAAAATTGAAATTCAAGCTCTCTAAATGCCCCCAATTGTGCTCCTAAATGTACCCATCAGAAATTGAGTATGTATTTCAGGAGTACGAAGATGTACATTTTAGTTTTTAAAAATTTTCTGGCTTTTTTAAAAAGTTTTTTTTGGGGGGTTTTAATGACTTTTTTTCAACTGCCAGCAAAGAAGAAATGATATTTGTTAAGGCCCTACCAAAAAAAAAAAAAAACTTTGGTAAAATAAAATATAAAACATGCTCTTTAAAAAAAAGTCAAAAAGTCAGAAAAAATGCATACCAAACGAGGCTTTAATGTTTATGGTTAGATTATCAACAGAACATGAAATTCAATCAAGAACCAAAAAAACAAAAAAAACCAACGTAAATAATAGAAATGTACACTAGCACATACATAGAGCGGGGAAGAAATATATATATATATATACATATATAATATCATAAATCACTAGTTATAAGTTCTATGCTTGCAAGATATATAAACAAAGCATATAGGAGAAATGGTTTTGGGTTGGTAATGTAGTGAGAAACAGAGAGGGATTTATCTCAGAGATTGTCCCCATGTGGCAATACCACGTGCTTTGATGCATCAAAGTTCGTAGAGATCAGAAAAAGAAAAGTTGTAAACACATTATATATGGAGTAATGGCCAAGATATATGTGTATTTAAGAGAGAGAGAGAGAGAGAGAGAGAGAGAGAGAGAAGGTGGAGGTTTTCCTCTTTGCGACGGATCCGATGCACATAAACTCTCAATATCTCTCTTTATGAGCTCAGTTAAAACCGTTTCCTTCTATCTCTCTCTCTCGGAGACATCACTATAAAGAAACGAAAAAGATGGTGATTTGCTGATTATATTGAATGCAGGATCTGATCCATAACAACCATCCTTTTGTCTTCCTATCTTCTCCATAGTTCTCTCTCTCTCTCTCTCTCTCTCTCTCTCAGTTTTAGCTAGCTTCATGTTCACGGAATTCCACCACATTTCCTTCCTGGGTATGACGTCGAATTCAGACTTATTTATCGTCAAAGAAGATCAAAAGCAGATCGAATTCGAAGTTTCCTCAATACCCACATTACAATTTCCAGATGGGTGTCAAAATTCAGCCTCAAACGAGCCCGAGCTCGATAATCATCAAGAAGAACAAGAACATAATAAAGAAGAAGAGAAAGGTGAGGCAACAGCTTCTTCCGAGGAGTTCAAGAGGACGCCATCTTTCGGAGAAATTGAGGTTGCTGAGAACGACGATGGGTTCAGAACTCCAACATCGTTGGATCACAAAATCCCACTGATCGCACAATGCCCACCTGCGCCAAGAAAACTCAGGCCACCGCCATCAACAAAGAGAAAAGTGCCGCCGCGGCTTCGTCGGAATCTTCAACTTGTTCTGTCGAAAGAGGTCGAATCGATGTTTACTCCACCGCTTCAAGAAGATTTAGGCCGCAAGATCAAGAGAGCTCGAAGGGATCACAACACAGAATAAAACTTTTTACATAATGTCTATGCTATTGGTAAGAACTCATGATAATGCTGCTGTTGGAAATTATATTTCTTCTCATTTTTTTTGGGTTATGTGTATGTATTCATATATAAACATAAATTTCTTTATTCCGGTGATATCTTCATCTGGTGGGATTGGTCTAAGACGCTGATCTGATTTTGGAAAGCTAAAGTTAAGAAAAGTTCAGTACAGACAAGAAAAGAGGAGGGAGATAGAGACTTCCAACTTTATTTCACCTTATTTCTATTGTGATCAAGGTGTTACTCAGTTGCAAAGAAGAGAATCTATTCTCAAACTTTCAATGAAAATGGGAATTTTCTTCTCCCTTTCTTTATCTTGAGGATTAAGTATCACGAGTTTGAGATTTCGGAAAATGTCATTTTTCTCGGAAAATTCTATCAATAATGACATTTTCATTATTAAAAGCTATTATAATAAATATTTTATTTTAAATTGAATAGCTCTTATTCAATTGTGTTATTTTAATAATATATTAGGTATAAATTTTCTTTTGTATGCAAGTATGTGCCAAATTTACAGCTAAAAGTGTCTTTTTGCATTCTGCCAAGGAGAGATCTTCGGAGCAAGAATGTAGCAGTGGTGATGGTTTTGCTTGCATTAGCTATATTTGGAAGGGGGATCTGGAGAGTTGGGTGTTACATTATTGATGAAAAGACAGAACCATCCCTTTCACAATTAATATTTTGGGGATCCCCAAATCACTGGACTCTTCTCTTTTGTGTATGTAACTCAGTTTCCAAGAGAGGCAAACATCCTCCATGATGAGTCCTCTCAGATGGCTAAATACCAATATTAATTAATGAATATATATATATATATATATATATATATATATATTTATATAACAAAACACATTCGATTTTAAAAATATCTTAATGGCACTTTCATCCGACAGTTAAGATTAATTTTGATAAATTTTATGGCTGTGATCAATTTTCAGCACAACTATCTCATTTACTAAAACTGATCAAGTTTTGAAAAAAAATGCCCCGTGTCAAGTAAATCCAATGGTTCAAATTAAAATTTTTTGTCTTCTTTGAACGACTCAGATCATTTTAAGCTCCACATGACCGTTGGCCCAAAACTCATCTCTTTCTCATGGTGTGAAAGAATTAAATGGGAAATCAATTAGTGCAGAAATTTCTCTCTTCTGGATGTGATGTGAGATATGAGAGAGCCAAAACCAAAAAGCTTTCTTCCGAGAAGCCTCTCTCCACAACCTTCTCCGGTTCCACTGTCTAGCCGCATCACCACCAAATACAACGCAAAAATAAATAAAAGAGGGTGGATCTTCAACGGCCGAAGCACCCTCACCACTACCAATCTCTCTCTCTCTCTCCATGGTGAAGACCCACCACCGACCAAATCAGCACCTTTAATTCCATTTCCAGCGGTGGAGACTCCCACAACCGACAGACCCACCCTCTATGTTTGCTGCGTTGAAAAATGGGGTTTGTGAGCAATGTGGCATTGTGGCCTCACTTTTTTGGATCATGGAAATTGGAATGGGGGACAAAGCAATTAACGCCATTATCATAATAGGACAAAGCAATAGATTGGGTATGAGGAACTATCTCTGCTGCCCAAGAGCAGGGCTTGGTTAAAATAAATAAATAAATAAGAACAGGCATGTGTTTTTTTTCCATCTTTTCATTCTACAAATCTGATTTCTAAATTTGTCAAACTCTTATTCTTCAATTAAATTAATTGGTAATGAATTACGATTATAGGCCTAATGTAATTTTTAAGGCTAAAAAAGAAAATTTCAACTTTTCATAAATGAAAAATAATATGAATCCTAAAAGTTAGAACTTACGTCTTGTTTTGATGTTCATTAGTTTTATCTAAAATGGGTGAAAATTAAAAAATATATATAAGGAACTCAAAATTTATTGAGATGGGCCAAATGCATGTAAATTTAAATTTTACTAGGGAGTGACGTTCAGGAGTTATTCCTAGGGTATATATATGAAAACTGTAACCCTATTATCTCCTATAAAAAGTCATATGTGCGAGCACTGCCAGAGAGACATTTGAAGCTTTCAAGAAAGATTATTTTGCTATTTTATTGGTGTGAGCAGTGAGCCATTGACATTCATGAACATTCCCAGAGCAAAGATCTTTGATCTTAGCCTGTAGAGTCGATGAAAATGTACAAAATCAAGCGTTTGTGATAATGCTGTCCGTCTATCTGTGTTCTAATTTGCATTGGCTTGCCAACTTTACATTCTTAAGCCTGCAGCAGTCACGATATGTACTCACATTTTAATTTTAATTTTACTGTAAATACATCTAGCTCTTATGTATTCAGAAAATGAATATAACCAACTAATTGTTATGTACAATCTCTCTGTGTATACACCAAACAATTAAAATTTTCTGATACCGTGGTTGGACCGTACTATGTGTTATGTTTGATAGCTCCATGAGGTCATTTTAAACTTTTAGTATTGTAAAATTTCAAAACATAAAAATGCTCTAATTCTCAAACTGAAAGTCTGCTTCGCTTGCGGTTGGTTTCCAATATAATTCCTTTGCGTTAGCATCCAAAACGCTGGCGATTACAAGCATTTGAACACCATTATATTAGCAATCCTCAACATGTTAGCAGGGAAAAAATTCCAAATAAGATTATTGATGACATAAGCTAAGTACGAGATAAGAACTATTCGACTCTGATATCATTCTGTTACACATAAATTCACATTAAACAAAATAACCAAATTCAATAGAGAACTAATTAGGGTTCTACAGTGCTTTATAAATAATTATTTAAAAAAAGTGATAGTCACACCAGTGATTGAGTCTCAACTAAAGTGATAGTCATTAGCCAGTGATTGACCCCAACCCTGTTTTATTGTGAAGTGATAGATTTCAATACAACTAAGCCAGTCTGTATACAAATTTTGAATATTTTTTTGTCTACTTGTATACCATTTCTCATCAACTAAACATGAAACAGAGGAACAGTCTGTGTACATTGGACTATCATCAACCGTGGGAATTCTTTACGGTCTCC